>DF364042.1:24711-50735 GCA_000787875.1 Solanum virginianum | reverse complement strand
CGACCTTGAAATTAAATCCCAAATTGTATCAGTGGAGAAAACTGTTTCATCTTGTCTCATTATATATGTACATTCCCATATCGTGAAAGTAACAAATCTTATCCTCCAACTCGGAAAATATATATTCATCTCTTTGCTTGGCCTTGTTTCGTTTATTTGTTGAAACCTAAATCTTCAATAGAAGGGAGCAATACTACATTCTAGGAAAAGCATTAGTAAAAATGAGAGTGTTTGCGTTGACATATGAAACCTGACGTCGACTTGAGATCTGACTTTCGACTTCGACTACATACTCGATTCTTGACCTCAATCTCAATTCAGGACCCAACTTCTTTCGACTTTGACCTTGATCCAATATCCAAGGTCCTTCTTTCGACTTTGACCTTGACCCAATATCCAACTCCAATTTGGGGATTCGAGACACGACTCAAGACTACTTATTTTTCAGAAAAATATTTTTTAAAAAACATGAAAATATTTTCCTTTGTACCAAACACACCTAAAAAGAAAACGTAAGAAAATACTTATAAATTGACGGTTCTCAATTTTTTCACATACTATATTATCTGTTGGTTATCTATTCTTTTACGAGGAACTTTCACAAATAGCTACTAATAAGTATCTTAATTATGCTTCTTAGCTACAGTTTGTCTAATAACCTTCATAGCTATACTTTTGTTTAACTATGTAGCATTATTAGGCTCCAGATGGTGTTCATGGATTTGGAGAATGTCTCTGACAAAGTGTCTAAGGATGTCTTCTGGAGGTGTCTGGAGGCTAAAGGCATCCCAATGATATATTAGGGTGATAAAGGATATGTATGATGGAGCAAAGAGACAGGCTAGAAGTGGAAAAGTCTTGGAGCATTTTCCTGTTAATATGGGACTACATCAAGGATATGTGTTGAGCCTTTTTTGTTTTGCCTTGATGATGAATGAGCTGACACCGTTTATTCAGGAAGAGGTTCCATGGTGCATGCAAATTTGGATGATATAATCTTGATTGAGAGACACGAGATAGAGTTAATGATAGTTTCAAGGTTTGGAGCCAAATTCTGAAGTCCAAAGGGTTCGAATTAAGCAGAACCAAAACAAATAAAATACTTGGAGTGCAATTTATGTATTGTGATGGATAATGCGGACATGGAAGTGAGACTTGCCACTCAACCTATTTCCACGAGAGAAAGCTTTAAATACCTTGAGCCTATTATTCAGAGTAGTGGGAACATCGACGATGATGTCATGTATCACATTGAAGTAGCATGGATGAAATGAAGGCTTGCCTTTAGAGTATTGTGTGATAAGAAGGTAATTAAACTTAAAGGTAAGTTCTACAGAATGGAGGTTAGATCATCTCTGTTATATGGGGTAGAGTATTGGCCATTCAAAAACCCACTTGATTAGAATATGCATGTTGCAGAGATGTAGATATTGAGATGGTTGTGTGGATATACTAGGAGTGACAAGATTAGGAGTGAGATTATTTGGAAGAATGTAGGAGTGACCTCTATGATGGACAAGATGAAAGAAGCAAGACTGAAATGGTTTGGGCATGTGTAGCGGAGGTGTGTCGATACCGCAGTTTGGAGATGCGAGTGGTTGGATTTAGCAGTCACGTAGAGGAGTAGGAGTACGTAGATCTAAAATTTATTGGGAGAAATAATTAGACAGGATATGATGCAACTTCATTTCATCGAGGATGTGCCTTGGATTGAAAGGATTGGAGAACATGTATTAGGGTAGAATGTTGTATTGCCTTGTGACGGTTTTAGGTTTATCATAGAATTGGTCATGCTATTATGATTGTCTTGTTATTGCTCTTCGATTATTTTGCTACTTTTATTCTTTTTTTTTCTTTGTAGAATTGACATTTCTCTTCGTTTTAATAGTTATTCTGTATCTAATTTTTTTCTTTTATTTGGGGCAAATACATTTGAGCCGAGAATCTTTTGGAAACAACTTCTCTATCTCTCTGAGGTAGTGGTAAAGTCTGAGTATACTTTGCTCTCCGCAGACCCTGTAGGTTTCACTGGGTATGTTGTTGTTGTTGTAGCCATACTTTCGTTTGGTATAAGTATTTCTGTTTGTATAATTCGTTACCAATATACAAATTTATTTGTGTAATTCTTTGGCAATATACAAATAGGGTAAGTAGTTCGTTGTCGATATAACAAATCTGTTTGTATAATTCGCTAATAGTATACAAACAAGATAAGTAGTTTGCTGCGAATGTACAAAATCCATTTGTATAATTTGTTGCCAATATACAAACAAGATAAGTAGTTTGCTTCCAATATACAAATTCGTTTGTATAATTTGCTGTCAATATAGAAATTCTGATCGTTACTAGCCATTCCCATTAAGCTAGGCGCTATAGTAAGAAAACTAATTTTGGTGTGAGGAAATAGTAACATTATGTAATTTCTAGTTGTTTTCTCAAGTAATTCGAGGAAAACGAAATAATTGTCTGATATATTGGAATACCATCAAGTTCATACAGATTGTTTCCCCCAAAATGATTAATCCATTTACCCTTCTATAGCAATAACAAAACCTAACGGAAGTAACTAGGATAGTTTGATTGTGAGATAAAATCATAAACATAATAAGAAAATAATAGTTGGACATCTAACACGGCTCCTAGCCTTCTACAGATCCAAAGAGTTGTAAGCTTCTTCACCTTCTTGATATTCCTCGTCCATGAAATCCTCTTTCTGATAATAATCATCTTCAAAGAGGAAGGTTGGTGCTTCTTTATGCTTTTGGGAGCTACGATCATTTAATCTGATGACTGAAATTATCTTCTCCCTGATGCAATTTCCAACACTATCTGTGTCAACCTCTTGAGACTGTATCCCGAGAAGAGAACAACATTCTTCTTGGAAGTTTAAGTCATTGGAGGAAAAGATTAGGCGAGCAAGCGTTTTAGCAAGGTCAGGTGCATAAACACACGTCTGTGAGAGAAAAAAATAGAACCTTAATTAGCTATATATGTAAAAGCAAACTGAAATTCTGCCATTTCAAGCTCAAAGAAATATCATATTCAGCTAGAGAGTGTATCGAGATTTTAAATTGGTGCATGTGGAATCCGATTGCGTCTAGTGCTAAATTGTAGCAGTGGATTAATTTATATATACCCAGATACAAACTATTTGAATATATAGCAACTGTCTGGCTTAGAGGGTGCCAGAACATCAGCTACTGCCATACTTACACTCCCCTGACCATGAATATAGGTACTGAATTTAAAGGTCTGCAGAAACATATGAAAGCATGTGCACTTCCAGCCAATAAAAATGCTATATCTGACAAAAGCTGGAACAGCAGTGCAAAAAGCCACTCCCAGTAAAAAGAAGAAAATTTTCTAGGAAGCTTTCATCTCCAATGAGGCAATGAGAGTAGATTTCTCGCCAACCTACTGTTCTTGTTTGCGTTTGAATAACTGTCATCCCTTGTCAGATCCAATCAGCACTAGTCATATAGAACTTCAGATGGTGCTTAAAGAATGTAAAGTCCAATGCATGACTAGTTTCTATGTGTGAACTACCTAGCCAGCTGGAATTACTGAATGCTATCTGCTTAGCGACCAATCTTTAACAATCCGTATCAACAGGAAAACAAAATACAAACTACTTTTGCTGCTTCATGTTTGGCTATGGACGTATAAGAATGCAGAATAGATCAAACAATGGGGGGAGTATTTTGTTCATAGCTAAGCCAATACCAGGAACTAGAAAATCCAATGACCAGATAGAATGCAAAGAAGGGTGAGAAAATTTCACCTTAAGTGCACGTGTACTTAGGAGAACCCCTTGATTATTTTCCTTCAATTCATCCAAAGCACACTTGACGGCTTTTCTAGCAAGATTTCGATCAGGTAAGCTGTTTTCTGCAACCCACTGTTTCACCTTGTCAGCAAGTTAAGCAAAACACACATGCAATTTCTCATTGTTTGAAGTTAATGCTAAGATTGTATGATCATGTCAATTATCATGGATATGTATTAGGTTATGATGGATATTGACTATGGTAACAATGGATGGCAATATGAATTTGGAAATCTGGTGGCAGGTTCTCCCATTCCAGCATTACACAACCATCATGATCTGAAACACTCCGCAGATCCAACCCATAGCTTTTCCAGTTGATACTTGTCAATGCATCGAGGGATGACTGAGCAATAGAACAGGGTACAAAATCTTTGAAATATAAGATCTGGAATAAGGCATAGAAAACCATTAATACCAATTAAAGAAACACAAAAAAACAGTAATACTGAAAAGAAAGTGAAGGCAAGCAACATACTGGCTTAACTTAAAGAAGACGAGTAAGTAATGCTCAGAGACGATTTTAAAAATCTTCAACAGCACCTCATCAAAGATACAGGGAACTTAATTTTTTTAAAAATGGTCAAAATATTTTGATAACCTCAAGTTGCCATTTCAAAAGATTTTGGATTGATTAACTTAAATAAACTCCAACAGGGGGGAGGTTTGTGATTAGTGGATAACTTTAAGCCAAAGCTCACTTGTATCAATTGTCTGCTGGAACAAGCCTAGTCAAAATTATATCAAACTCAACGCTATGGCAGTTCAACATTATAAGGGAACCTAGCTGGAGAAAAGGTGGTTGTGGTTCTAAGAGGTCATCAGGGCAAAATCATCATGGCCTTCTCAGAGGCTCTTCCTTCTAGTTCTAGTAATGCTGCCAAGGCTATTGCAGCTAGCACTGGCTTGCAAATAATGCAATTGCTAATGTTCTACTGGAGATGAACTCTAAAATAATAGTTCATATGATCAATGGCCTCGGTAAACCATCTTGAAAGCTGACTGAGTGGAAATCCAGAATCCAGAATCATTTAACAAGCATGAAAGGAAGGGCAACTCAATGTTATAGAGGTTAATACTATGGAAGATGGGCTGGCTGAGTTTGGAGCTACCAAACAATCTTACAGAATTTTTGTATCTGCTAAGGAGCTCTCTCAAGCAGTAAGAGGAGTTCATATCATGGACAAAACTGGCCTTGCTAACCTAAGAATCAAGACATGGAAGAAAGGAATAGGTTAAGGTTAGTGAATAAGTGAGGATTCATATTGGAATGCTCATATGTTCATACACCTTTTCTGTGAGCTTAACTGATAGTGGGATTTCAACCAAAGCTACGATTTTAGCAGACCAAACATCTTCTTGATACCATATGACAACTCCAGATTGATGCTAAGGCACAAAGAGCGCCTTTAAACATGTCTTGGTTATGTTGAGCTTCCAACATATGTCCAGACTATGAAGAAACAATTGTACTAGAAATACCTGGGACAACCAACTGATAACATGAACGATTCACTTGGCATAAGCTTTTGATATCCTCAAAGTTTATAAAGCAATACTTAATTAGACGCAATACCAGAGACCATATTTCTTTACATAGATAAGATCAGATAATTATTGTATCCTGCTTGGCGTACAATGGGGATACTCTAGATTTTAGAAAATACTTTATTTTTTATTACAATATGAAAATTACACTTTCCACATAGAATTTTGTTTCCTGATATGTAATCTTATCTATGAACATAAATGGAGCCACAGGGTCATTGAGGATTATATTATCAACCCCAACTTGCTTGGAATTGAGACATAGCTCTTGTGTATGTAATGTAACCTATCCAATCCAATGTCATCAAGATGGCCATAAAGAAAAAGGTCCACTTACTGGCCCTCAAAAATTCAAAAATATTTTCAGTCATTACTCTCATAAATAGCTTACTCCTGATGTAGGGGTAGATGCATACGTCGTAGCCTCCATACACCATCGAGTGCACGAGGTTCTTCACCTTGTGCTCCATGGTTCATATAAAAACAAGAGATTCATTATAATGATAAAATAACCCTAAAAGTTGAAATCCCAATTAAATAATGCATATCAGGGATATTAGTAGTAGCTTTCATAATCCACACATTCTAGGACAACAAATGAACTCAAAATACAAGTAGATAGAAGTTGGGAAAGAATATGCAACAAAACATCTATACAGTGAACTATAATCTACATATGGTCAAAACATAATTAATAAAGCACATATTGGAAGGCAAACATTCTTTTATGGTTTTAAGAGCTTTCTTCAATTAATAATCCAAAGCAAACCTCTGTTTTCATGTCTTGTTCCCTGATGCAGGAAGAAGGGACTTGTTCTGACATCTCACTGATAATCACCACAGCTTCCACCACTTGGCTATCGCCCCGAGAACTACCTGAAGAGTTAGCAACCCCAGTTCCAACCTTCAGATTTTCCCTGAAATAAGAATCTACAACTTTACCTAAAAACTTGTTTCAATGCACTGCACATTGATTTTTTTTGTTTTAGGCTTCGCAAAACAGTTGACTCTGCAAAAATCTTATATGAGATGTTGCAATTTTATAACTACCAGATGAGCCGTCACAATTTCTAGTTTAGTGCTACCTATAGATCTTAATTGAAAAGTGCTAGCAAATTTAAATTATCCTACATCAAAATATAGGAGGAGTCAAATGAACTGTCAACCAGATCATATAAGACTTGAGTTTGAGTTGCTACTTCTTGCATGCTATGTGTGATTCTATAGCGGGAGCTCAGGCATTCCTTTTTTATGTTTGATCCTGATTTTCTCTCACCTGATCCAGTGCATCCCTAGCTTCTTTTTTCCATCTTCATTCAATCTAAACTATTTTTCGAGACCAGTATTTTGAGAAGATAAAACCTACAAATTATACATTTCAGAAAAATGATGCACTGCTTGACATCAAACTGAAGTACCTTAATGAACAGTCAGACATATAGACAAACCACACAAGAACAGCAATTACACTTTTTAATGGGAAAACTGCAGAATGAAAGGCCCAACACTAAGTTACTAGATGCAAAAATCCAAGTAAAGCAAAGAAATGATAAAGGTCAGGGAAACTGTCAAAATGTACAATCAAGAAGCAAGAAATAGCATTGCTAAGCACTCTTCGTTATCTTTGTATAGTCGCACCTAAGATATATGATTTCAACATGCGGAAGTAAGACCTATTAACACAATATATCTATCTTTCAACAGAAAGTAGATGTTGGAACGGATCATTTATTAGCCATCACTTAGCACCTTTATAGTACTCACCCAGTCAAGAAGCAAGTTTGGTGCTTACAAATATAATCCTTGAGTCCCACTTTCAAGCATTCTATGCTTTCAACAGGAGAATATACAGAGCTTCCCTCAATTGCCAAAATGTGATTTTCAATCTGTGCTCCCAAAAGGTCCTCATCACATACTAAGAGTTCCATTACAATTTTCTGTAAGATGAAAAACAAACTATCAGCCAAAGAGAGGTAGTGGTCCTGGGATCCTACCTATTTTCTAGGAAAGAGGATAAGTCAAAAGATAACTTTTTAATATATAAGGCCAAAGAATTTGGTTAAAATGACATATAAAATCTTAAAATTTTCAAAAATCTTAATGCGAATCTGATATTGACAGAAATATTTTTGAAATGGTGAACCCATCCAAAAGATAAACACTTAGATTTAGTAGGTCCGTCGTTGATATTGTATCCTATATAGTGAACATCTTGAGCTGTCTGAGCAGTTAGTAGCTATCATCTAAATCAACCAACCAAGTCACGTTTGAACTATGAGAAGAGTCTATAGAGGAGATAGCTGCATTTGATTTGAATATAAAGCATTTCAAGAGAAGTAACAAACTAACTGGAATCTTCAGAGGGATCATCTGCGGAAACAGCCATGAAAAACTGTAGTTAATAGAAATTTCATATAATGTAGGAAATCATAGCTAGCTTCAGCTGATAGACATGAAAATTGAACCTTTTGAAGAAAGCAAGTAACCTCTGCCAATAAGTCATCAAGGCTCTTGGATATTGATACTGATACTTCAGTCCCACTGCAAGGTATAACTAATTAACCATGTGCAGAAAGACAGAATCATAGAAAGGGGGGAAAGACTAGATGGGCACAGTCAAGAGAAAACTAATTTAAGAGTAGCATCATATAGTTGGAGCCCCTGAAAATGGCATACCTGAATTTGGCACCATTCTTTGCAGTCGAGGGTAGCTTTGTCAGTCTCCCAGCAGAATTAGATTCTTTTAGATTTACATTTAAATTGTGTATCTCACTATCACAAATGCCTGCAACTTTCATCCCTCAGTTTAAACTACCAAATATTCTCAACCCTATGAGATATAGGAGTACTTCCAACGTTATGTAAGTGTCAAAGTAAAAAATATGTTATATATGTGAATTATATAAACCTGCCATTATGAAAGATAATTCTATTCAAAAACCATTCTTCCGAAACAATACCAACAGTTTATTACTGGTAGATAATGATGACCCTAAGCTAAATGACAAGTTGTGTGAGCTTGATTGGAATTTCTTAAGTTGGATAACAACATAAAGTTCATGAATTGTCAAACTGCATCAATTCCCCTGTGGATAGATCCTTTCAGAAGATTTTACAGGTGAACATGTATTCTATTCATTAAAAGCTAAAGGTTAAGGAACTGTATCATTCAAGACGTGATTAGTTAGGACTCGGTGCAGAATTAGCAATGAGACATTTTTAGTGAACAACTGATCCCAATTTATGATGTTCAGAAGGTGCAAGTTGCAAAAATGAAGATGCTAACATAGATGTGTGGGCATATTAGGAAAGATAAGATTATAAATGAGGATATCCAACACAAGGTTGGAGTGGCCTCCATGGTGAACAAGACGAGAGAAACGAGGTTGAGATGGTTTGGGTATGTGAAGAGAAAAGGTTTACATGCCCCAATGAGGAGGTATGAGACGTTGGATATAGTGGACACGATGAAAGATAGAAGTAAGCTAAACAAGTATTGGGAAATGTGATTAGACGGGACTTGACACAATTTCAACTACCAAGGACACAAGGGTATGGAGGTCGTGGATTAGGGTAGAAGTTTAGTAGGTAGTTGAGTTTTGTCTTGCTTTTCGGTGGTATTAGGCTTGATTGGAGTCTGGACGCACCGTGTATGACGTAGTATTAGTCTTATACATGTAATTTCTTGTTTTTGATCACTGTTACCACCTATTGTCTTCTGGTTTTCAGTTGCCGCATTATTTTATTACTGTTACTGTACTTTCTATGGATTACTGCTTTTCTTATTAGTTGGCATTTTTCTCCACTGTCATATTTCCTTTTTTCATAACTACTTCGATTTGTTGCACTCGAGCTTAGGATCTATTGGAAACAGCCTCTCTAGCTTCACGAGGTAGGAACGAGGTCTGCCTACAGTCTACCTTCCCCAGACTCATTCGTGGGATTACACTCTATTCTCTCCAGACTGCACATGTGAGATTACATTGGGTATGTTGTTGTAATTTACCATAAGAAAATGCGGACTTGCTTTATTGGTAATGCCTCTTTCCGAATCAAAAAATTCAAGGTTCTGAGACTGTTCGAATAGCAAGACCAAAATATGTTGTGGTGTTAGTTAACTTGTAAGTATCTCCAGCTTTAGAAAGCTGCCTCTAGTCTTTCTCTGTGAAGTTCATCATCACATCTCTCGAAGGACAAAGGAAAGAACAGGACTAGCTAGAGTAATGCAGGCAGATTATGTCATGTATTAACTGCCAACCAAAGCATATACCAACTGAACTGCACTACAAACCAACCACATCTCAGCTTCCATGAGTTTCAGAAAACTAAACCGCCAATCATCTGGAGCTTTGGTGGGGTATACTATATATTGCCGCTTAAACAAACAAGCAAGGGGAAAAAGATATACGGTTTTCCAAGGAAGTCCAATATCTTATACAAGAGCTGGACGAGCAGAAGGCAAGCAAGAAGTTCATCCTTTAAAGTTGAAGTAGTTACAGTACTTTATTGATACAACTTCAATTATACATCACAAAAATCTTAATATTTACGAAATTTCTCAATTTTTGTCCTAACAGTGAAATTTGTCTTGGCAAAAGAATTATTCACTAAGAAGGGTAAGCCTTACGTGTAGTTGCAAGAGAAATCATCCCATCTGCAATAAAGATACTATATCATCAGCACACTCACGGGAGATGAAAAAAACTTCTGGAAGAATGTTCAATTGAGTCATCGAGGAAGGACAACATAAAGACAGATAGACAAAATTTTGAGTTGCGAAACCTGTGAAACACTGTAAGATAATTAAAATTGAATTCTTAATTTTAGTTACTTATTTTTCCTCTCTTTATGTTGTTTTCCATTTTTTCTTGTTTGACAACTATGGGAGTAAAACAAGAGCATTTATGCAACCTGATCACTTGTGAAATATTCCGTTACTTTGCACCTAGAATTATCATATTTCTCTCTTTCATCTCACCCCCACAATATACTCCTCTTTTCAGCTCCCTAATCTGTTAGATCAAATCTGAAGAACAAGTGTTTCTAGTGTCTTAAGTTGTGCATCACATTATGCTTCATATTCCAAGAGATGGAGTAGCTGACTTTTTCTAGTGCTTAAATCAGCATTTTATTCGGTCAGAATAAAGTCCAGAGTCATGGATTATTGGACATGCACTATCTAGGAACCACACGCACAATAGTCTTGGAGTTGTGCATAAGCAAGAGAATAGATTGTTACTCCCCTTGTCCCAAAATATGTCAGTTTTCTCTTCTCGATTGTCAATTTAAATAATCTTCGGAGCTATATTGGATTAGACTAAATCAATATTTTTAGAATTAAAAGTAAAATATTCAAAAACAATATGAAAATTACTATAAGATGCAATGCAGTACAAATATGTGTAGAACCTTAAACCAAAGCTATGTGCACATCAGGTAAAACTCTCAGAGGAATACAGCTTGAGCCAAAACATAACAAGCATGTAACTGTGAATTGCTTACCCCATTGATTAGCCAGAATAGGGTCATTTCTGTATTTCAAACATTGGTAGTCCTCCGGTTTGCTCCCAACACCAGTATCAGAAACTGTTTGCGAGAAAATTTAATGATTCATCATCATAGATTCATTCTGCTAACTGTATTAACACAATGTATCAAAGTGCAGTTCGAAGTTACTACTCCGTATTCTGTTTCTTAAACCCAATTTCATTTCCTTCTTTTAAGCAAGACAATCATTGAAACTTTGAAGTAGACAGATTAGCATGAACATATCACTTGTTAAGTTGCAATTCTGACCTATTTATGCTCTCAATTTAGGCACACACATGAACCCAGACGTTCACACAACACACACGCACAGACAGAGAGAGAGAGAGAAATTGCCTGAAATTCGAACGAGCGGGAGGCCAACTCGGGAAAACGATGTCAATTTCACGGTTAATCTGCAGAGATCATCGGACATGCGGCATCGTTGAACGGCGCAGAAAATGAGCTGCAAAAGTAGAGAAAAGTGAACGTGAAGTGAATGAACGGTAAGTAATGCTTAGTCCAAATTGGGGAAAAAGCTCACATGTTTATAAAGCATTTTTACAGAGGAGATTTCCATTTCTGCTGCAGACTGAAGTTGCAGTATGCATGCAGAAGAAGAAGCACTGTATACCCGCCAATCATCTGGAGCTTTGGTGGGGTATACTATATATTGCCGCTTAAACAAACAAGCAAGGGGAAAAAGATATACGGTTTTCCAAGGAAGTCCAATATCTTATACAAGCACATTTAGAATATTAAATTAGTGAATATGAAAACAAATAATAATATCCATATCATTTCGTTTGTGAAAATGCATTGAATAAGTAAAAATTTCAAAAAATATAAGTTACATATATAACCCCCTCTGTTAAAAAAAAAAACATAATTTGATTCGGTACAAAGTTTAAAAATATATTAAAATGATTTTTTTAATTTTATGATTTTAAATTAAAGTAATGTCAAATATATCAAAATGATATCTAATTTTATGGTTTTAAACTTATCAAAAAGGAAATGAATCATTATTTTTAAATGGACTAAAAAAGAAAGTAATTCATTCTTTTTTAAACGAAAAAGTGATAATTTTTTGTAGTCTATATTTTCACGAACATTTACGTCTTTATTTGACGATCAACATGTTTTTTTCAACTCAAATTCGCTGAACAAGACAATTATTCAACCCGGTAAAATATGCTAATACTCCATAAAAGAGGGGCCGATAGATTGAAGCTTCTTGAAGTCTCTCTTTAGCGCAAAGGGAGGGAGTTCAAGTGCCACTTATCTCAACACAACTCATGGCTAATCGACTCCTAGCCTAGCTAAACCTGGTGAAAAGCAATCTAAGTCGAAGCAATACATTCCTTCAATGGTCATCTCGCCTCCTCGTTATGCAATCCCTTCGTATTGACTAAGGCTGAAGCAGATTCTAAAATTGATGATGAACTTAGGTAATAAATAAATAAATTCAGGTAGAAGTTTACTAAAGTAGGCCAAAAAGCACACAACGGATAGAACAAAGAGAAATCTCCAAAGAGGAAGTAAGATAATCAACTCTCTGAAAAAGAGCGACCATCTTGCACCTAGCCAACTACCTACCCAGCATCGGAGCAGGACAATATGCCAGCAAGACTTCAATGAGAAATATGATATCTTAAATAAAATTTTATCTAGAGGGTCCAGAACCACCTAAAACACAAAATGTTAATCAGACAACAGCGCCGCATATGTTACAGTTGGTTTTGTCAATCTCTCCCATCATCTAACCATAAACTATAAGAATGAGAAACAACATAGGGATGAAAAAGAACAGCGAAAAGAGGGGGAGGAGAGATCTTTTAACTCCTAAAACAACTGAAAACTAAAAGAAAATGAAACAGAAAGACCATGGTTTACTATCTTAATCTTTCAAGGTATCCAAGAAACCCTGCAACTCTTTTAAACCTTCTGCAGAAATGCTCCTATGCACCTTTCCGCGTGGGACAACCAAGTTGGGAGGTGGCTGCTTTCGAAAACACACCACAACCACAGATAAATTGTCCCCGCTCTTTCTTTTCAGAGCCTCATCAACGAGATCTTTGCTGCACATCTCTGGATTATTGTGTTCCTGAAGCCTTCGACGAGCAAAGTCAACAGCATTTTGGCTCATGAAGACCTCCCATATACCATCACAACCTATTATCAGAAACTCGTCCTCTTCTGTAAGTCTGGTGCTCATAACTTCAGGTTCTCCACTAAGGGGACCACCATCAATAGATTTTAATCCTTCCAGGTGCCAATCTCCTAAAGCACGAGCAACATTAAGTTGTCCATTCAGGTAGCCGTCATACACGTAACCTCCAGAAGCTTCAATCCGCTCTTTTTCCTCAAAACAACCAGGCTTGTGATCTCTTGACATCTCAATAGCTTTACCACGGCGACAAAGTACGGCTCTACAATCTCCTGCATTTGCCACAACCAGCGAACTGTTTTCCATGCAAAAGATCATGCAAAAGTCAGATAAGATATTTAAGCAATCCCCTTCACTCAAAGCTGAGAAAGCAAGTGGGTGGCGGGGCTAGTTCAGGGCAATTAATCCAAAAATTTATCGACAATATTGAAGGCAAATGAACAAGAAGCTGCAGTTCTCACGATGACAGATGCATCTTTTGGAGAAAATTAGATTACAACTCACTCAGAAAAATCTAATATTGGATGTAGATGGCACTATAATATCATCAGATTCACAATCAGGTTGAGAAAGAACATGTAGTGTATCCAAACCAGAAAAATACAAGTCCAAACTTAAAGAGCTTCCACAAGGATGTTCAGTCAGAGTTTCAATGCCATAAAAATTAGTATAAGTTCGCCTTATTGCCCCTCAATAAAGTAAGACTACTTAGCAAATTGGCAGCATTGAGATAGGCAGGTGTGTGAACAATACAGGAATTTATCGAACTTTCCAACAAGACATCTATAGAGAACTTCATGCAAATAATATAGAATGGAAGATCTTCCATGTTGTATCTCTTGGACATAACAAATTACCTTAGAATGTTAGTTGTAAAACAAGTATCTGCTGATCAAAACCAGAAAAACAATGGGAAAAATGCAAATATTCTACGCAGTAGAAAAGAAGTGCAGATGTTCTAGTTGAAAAAACACAGAATTCCTACAAGTTAATAGTATCGAATTACTTCAGAATTTAAACCCACCCTGAAACTGGCTTAATCCCATTGCCATCATCCAAAAATAATAAAAAATAACGGAAACTAAACAGTGCAACAAATGAAATTTTAATTCAACGAGAAATGATTAATGTTCTCTTCAATAGAAAGCAAGTGAACCTTCCAACAACAAGGGCTGCCAAAGCAGTGGTACCGGAAGCAAGATCAGCATCCAAGGTGCACGCTTCTGCGAAAGCAGTATCAGTTTGCAAAAATGCAGAACAAATTGCCCGATCAATCTGCCTTGGGAAGTCTTCATCCTCAGCAATAAACCTTGGTAAATGGTTGCAAGCAAAGTCAGCTGCATGCTTTCCTCCATGTCCATCAAAAACCTTGCATTAATAAAAACAAAAGGTTAAATTCTGAATTTTCATGCATCAAACCTTTTTTTTTTAACTATATCTACCATAGATCAGAAAACAAGAAGACTTTAAATCTGTAAGCAATGGTAATCTCCAATATTCTTCAGTTCCATTCACAAATGTAACAGAAGAAAGGTCTGGAATTAAATTTTGGAAAGTCTAAAACAGATCCCAAATTTGATATATTTCTTTCCCTCAGCCTTGCATAGGTGATCACAATTCTCAGTGTTACTTCAAGCTCCAAAGAAACACTAGTTCAAGGAAAATTCCAAGCAATTGTTGGAAACATAATGAATGACACAAACAGAGCGGGTAAATAAGAAACTCTATGAACTCACTAATCAGCTTAAAACTTCTTTATCGCCATTCAGATCCAGTTTTGTCTCTGTGGTGGCAGCATAATGACTAGTTAATGGCTGTTCATCTTTCAAACACTAAATAGGGCATGTTTGAAATGATTTTACTGAATTTTTTTTTTGTTTACGAAGTGACATTATTTTTATGATATCATTAGTTTTGAGTATGTTAAGAAACTTTCTAGCTCCTTCCCCAATGGAGAAAAAAAGTGGCAGTGCTATGGAAACTTAAGCAAAAAAAAGAGTTATAACTTTCCTTTCCTTTCCTTCCCTTACCTTCCCTCAGTTTTATCAATATACCCAACTAGCATGGGAAGAGAACAACCTCAAAAACTTAAAACATAAGGCGTCTAACTATTTATTTCATCAATACGTTCCCTCCTGGCACATTGACATTCCTAATGTATGTAGAACGGAAAGGGATACCTGCCATCTAGCAATTCTAACCAAGTATATTGAAATTAAAGCCATTCCCACCAATTTATTATGGGGGGAAAAAAAAAGAATTGCTACCCAAAAAAAAAAATTGCACTTCGTTCTGAAACTTCAAAGTGCCCATTGTTTGTGCTGCTTTCCTCCCTTTCTATTTGTATTTTTATGACTTATGAGCCTCAGGTATTAATCTCTCTTACTCATTCACTATCTGGACTTGAAGAGAGTGGATCTAGAGCTACTTAAATAGCAGTAGAGTTGATTTATACTAATTGACTGCTAATGCAAGAAAAAAAGTCAATATATAGGTACCAAATAAATCTGAATATCAAGGTCCCAAATATAAAATTAAAACAAGAAACAATAAAAAAATTCACACAATCTCACTGAACGAGGGAAACTGCAGCAATCAGCAATTGCCTTCCTATCAAAATGCTGAATAACTGTAATATAATTTATTCCCAACTATAAAAAATTACAGTTGCCACCATATGTTAACTAATATTTTTCTATAAGTAACATAATAAAATAATAATTAATCATGCCTCAAGTTTCATGAAGTGCAAGAGCAGAGAAAGTTGTTACCCCGTAGAAGGCATGAGTCCCTTCATTAGAACCAGTTGATCTATAGTGGCTCATAAAATTGTCAGTACACACAAACACATCTTCCATGGTTGACCGAGATCCAATGTCCGCCCAAGCACCTGAGCGAAGTATGGGAATGTACTCTGTTGCATGATCACCTGCAGCTGTTCTTGGTTCAAGAGGATCATCTGATAACTTGGTTCTCACCTGGTAAATCTCCACTCAAAACTTCAATACACATCAAGAAAATACAAAATCACCAAAGATCATACAAATTCTGAAAGTTTCAAGTTCATCGGCCAATCAAATAATTCAAAGAAAGATAAAAATAAAAAATAACAGATCATAATATCCAGATAAAGAGGCTAGAAAAATCAATAAATAAATCAAGCAAACAGACAAAATATACGTTTCCAATGGTTAAAATATTGAACTTTTAGTATTTCAAAAAAACTACCCTATCGAGAACTTTCATATAGACCTAGGACAAAATTCATGTAATTAAAGGAAGAGTATACATTTCAAAGAATCACAAGCAAATAGCCAAGAAATTACATCCTCTTAGTAGATGCTAATCAATTTAGTATCGTCAACGCTTGAAGGTAAGTTTTGTAGACTAGTGATTAGATCAACATTGATGTATGGGACCTAAGTGATGGCCAGTCAAGAACGCACACATTCTGAAGATGAAGGTAGCGGAGATAAGAATGCTCAAATGGATGTGTGACATGTGCAGACATACTCGGAGAGATTTGATTAAGAACAAAGCTAAACAGGGACAAGGTGAGATTGGCATCAGTAGCAGACAAAATGAGGGAAGTAAAACTAAGATGGTTCGAGCATGTGAACAGGAGGTGTGGGGAGGCGCTAGTAAGCAGGCGAGAGAGGTGGTAGTAGCAGGAGGTACAAAAGATAGAGGTACGCGGAAAAAAGAGCTAAGTTGAGGTGATTAGACATGACATGGCATAGGTTCACTAATTGAAGCATGACATTAGATAGTAAGGTATGAAAGTCGAGGGTCAGGGTAAAAAGTTAATAAATTGGCTGAATGTTGTCGCACTTTCTGTGGAAGAGGAAGTGGACTAGCTTCTTCCTCTCTTCTCTGTTTTAATAGTACTATTTAGTTCTCGCATAGTCAGTAGTTTCTTATTCTTCAAAGTGTAATACTCTATTTTGTTGCACTTGTTTTGTTTCTTGCTATTTTCTTGTCTTATTTTTACTACAATCCTGTGTCGGATACCTTTCTTTTGAGCCAAGGGTCTATTGAAAAAAATATTTGCCTCACAGAGGTGGGGTAAGGTTTGCGTTACATCCTATCCTATCCCACTTGTGGGATTACAGTACTCTGCGTAATTGTTGTTTGCTACTTCACTAAATTAGCAGAAAGTTACCATTGTTTTGAACCATGAGTTACAAGTCAAAACCATAAACATTCCCAGAAGAACATCACATTAAACTTCTTCTTTTTCTTTAGATATATAAAAATACTTGTGCCTATATATTTCAACATTTTATCTTGCGCAGCCATCAAACATGGGCCTATCCAATAACAGAAAATGCTTCCACACCTCCCCAATGAGACAACTATACAGTCAGAGAACAGAACCTTCCTAACTTTGGTTGCTATCTTTATCAAAAAGAATGCAGATATAAGCAATCATACATTGAGATATGCAACAAACAAAACAATAAAGAAGTACTCCTACTTATTTTGTTTCCTTTCTGCAAGGCAACTAAGCCAAATTAAACAGCAAAATAATTAGCAACTACACCTCAACGCGAACCTAGTTATTATCGATCCTCTGTATCCATTCCAATACTAAATGATTCGTCTTTTATAGTAACAAATTAAGTTTATCTCAAACGCCGGATCTAAGGTAAGTTTGCCGACACAACTATGCCTTCATTCCAACTACAAAGCAATAAACCAACCCCGAAAAAACAAAGAAAAAAATTAAACATTTCAGATAAAGAAGAGAATTTTACCAAAGAGGGGTGTCGAACAAAGGACTTCATGGTGACAGAAGGGACTAGAAGACGACCTCCAGCAAGAGGGTTGGGCGGCTTGCTGTTGCTGGAGCTCTCATTTCCTCTGCTACAATTATCAACCATCAATTTACTTTCTTCCATTTTGATTGTCAACCATAACTGTAGGTCAAGAAGAAGAAAAAAATGTGAATCAACGTAGAAATCGTGCAGAAAAGTAGAGATCTTCGGTGCAATTTTGATTGAATCTAGGGTTTAAAATTGAAGGAATTGAAAGGGGGGGTTTTACGGAGCGGGAAAAGAGGGATTTTTAGGGTGTGGGAGGAAACAGAGAGATTTAGGGATACAATTGGTGTTTTTAGGGATCTCTTACTCCTTACCCTTGATTTTTGAGGTGGGGACTCCAGCAAGAAGATGGTGATTCCTTTGACTAGTAAAATTTTCTTCTATTCCTTATATATAATAATAGAATTATTCTTTTATATATAGAATCTCGTAGAAATATAATAAAATTGCCTACGATAAATTTTTTTTGACCGCATGAGTTTTTTTTTTTTTGCAATTTCAATTTAATTTATTTTGATTTGTGAGATAAGACTGCATAAGTTATTATTATTGAACAAATTTATCTCCATATGAAGTTTTAAATAATAGTTTTATTTCATAGCAAAATTGATAGAGTTCTGGTTAATGCAACTTAGATGACATTATGGCCTCAATAAGAAGTGGTTGTAATGGATCCTTATTTCTCATATCATTGTTTATGGGTAACTCTAGAGAAACAATAAGGAAGCGGTTTAAGATCTTTTAAATTTTTGATCCACTTAACTTCTCATCCTGAATTTATGAATAAAATCTTCAATGCTTAGAGTATACCTGTGAAAGGAGGACCAATAGAGAGAATATGAAAAAAGTTCAAACATATGTAGAGTTGTATAAAGAATCTAAATACAAGCAATTTCTCAAATGGTGCAAACAGAATCCATAATGTTAAACAACAACATGAAAAAACCCAACCATCTTGCTCTTTCTTTTCTTCCGTGCTACCTTTTTTTATCGAGGGATGGGGTTGGAGTGTATAATAACTTTTTTTTAGGATACCCATGAAAGTTCGTCCCAACAATTGTTGCAAAGGATATAAATACGAACATGAAAAAGAAGGTAACTACCTAGAGAGTCATTTTTTCGTTCTCAGGGAAAAGGGACCACTTTTTTCATTCCTAACCTAATCTAGCAGGGAGACATACAACCTAAGGCAAAATATTGGGCTAATGCACAGTGAATGCTACTGAAGCTGAACCAAAAGGAAGAGCTTATATGCCATATAAACTTCTCCTATTCACAACGAATGCGCGACTAAGAGTTAGGACTGGAAGTCAGGAATTCCCAGTACCTATAAGATGTAAGAGCACAACTAAATTCCAAAGATAGTAAAGAGTTCTCATGTACTGTAGTAACTAGATACTCTCCAAATTGATAGGATCCAAATGAAAAAAGAAAATACAATAGTAAGATTTGTCATCTTTGAATTTAGGGATTCTTGTCTTTTGCTCATATTGTCTCATATGGAGATTGATTGATATGGGGCTTTCTACTTCTACCTATCCACTAGAGCTATTGCTTATTGGCTTTGGACTCTTAGCCAACGGTTACAGTCAAATCCTTTCACGAATCACTTACCTACTTATCCTGAGACAAGTGATCTTGAAGTAGAGAAGCAAGTTATCTTTCTTTGATTCCCCTTCCCGGGCAGGGAAGAGAACGAAAATGGACTGCAGATGGTAGTTGTTGATTTTGATTCGAGGATCTTATGCGGCGAAGTAAACTTTTCTATCATGTTGTATTTTTTTTTTCGCGCCTTATTATACTATACATATTGGAGTTGCCATCAGAGATTGGTTGACGCATTCGGTAAAGTCATCTGCTAGCTGGCGGAGAGCAAGCAAGAAATCTCAAAGTCAGTAGTAAGTAAGGGGTCCATGGAGTAGGAGTTCTCCCACATAGAGTCAAGAAATCGAAACAATCCTGAGATCATATGACATATCGCAAAGTAGACATCTTCGTGATTCTAAGTCAGAAAAACCCCTTTAGCCCAAAAAGACAAGATGTATTCCAATGAAATAGTCTGGATTATCGACGAACTATAATGAGGAAGACGACAAACCTATCACAATCGACTAAGAGGAATTTCACTGCTCACACTGAAAAAAGTAGTTTTCAAGGTCTCATTGCTTGTTTTTTCCTAACTTTTCTGCGTAGACTTGCTTTGCACCTATGTCAAAAGCTTTGAGTTTTAATCTTCAGTAAGAATGTTAAAGCATTTCACAAGCTTGAATTCTTAGAAAAAGTCAATGGCGCGCGACGCGCTTGCAGAACATGCACGAAAAAAAGGAAAGAAAAGTGCAATCCATTCTTATGGGTAACAAACTTTAAGTGAGATTTATTCGTCTCTAATGAAAGGAATTAAAAGTAGCGCCCGTCATACGAACCTCTCACTGAGGGCTCGCTATGCCAAAAGTGAGAGAAACCCAAAGATTATTTGAGTGACCAAAATCTGTTACTAAAGAGAATAAGCTCAAGGCTGACCCAAAGAAATAAATCATAGTGGAAGAAAATATTTTGAAACAGAAGTCCAGGATTCAATGGCTTGAACTAGGAGACACTAACTTAGCTTTTTTCTATGCCAGTATGAATAATAGAATTATCCAAAATCACATTGATAGTTATCCTCAGGTCATGACGTACTCTACAAACTTCACAATGGAATATATATCATGAATATCATTTAGTATTTGTTGAGTACACTTAATTACATGATTGAACCTCATAAAATCAAAATAAGAATTAAATTTCTAACTGAACTTTAGTGGCTCATCTTGATAGTTTCAGACGATATACAGTAATCTTTATATAGTCAAATAAGTCATAATTCAACGATTCGATGTAACATTGACCATTCACAAAAACATTTACTTTATTCTTTTATACATAATATTTTACTTAATTTTTTTTCTAAAAAATATTGATATAATTTTATAAAATATTTACAATTTCACGTCAAAGCAATGTCCAATCAACTTGACTACGTGACTTTATGACCATGTGCAACGCATGTGTCGGGAGAGACTAGTTTTTGAAAAACTAAAAAAATATTTTTTCTGTTTTACTTTATTTAGTTAGGGTATAATTTTATTTTCAAAATTATGGGATCCACTTTAACTATAATAACCTTTAGTTTTAAATTCATATCATTCAATTATAGCTTTATTATTTTGAATGTTGTAATGTTTATATATATTTTATAACTATTTTGAGTAAGGAAATCATTGATTAGTGATGAAAAATGCTTTAATTACGGATATCTCAATGTACCTATTCACATTAAATTTGCGCGAAAACAAAAGATGAATAAATTCATAAATGAATGTTGGGCCATGCATAACGCATGACTTTTTAACTAGTTTTTTTTTATTTAATAAAAAGGAGTTTAATCAGATAAAGGCTCTCATCGAAATATAAAACTATATTGGGAATTAAAATACGAAGCATACTAGCTAATTTGAGGCCATCTTCTTAAGTAGTATGTATATCTTAGTGTATACATTAAAACACAAACAAGAAAAATTAATGAGTATTATCTTAGAAAGCATGATTCCATTATATTCTTCAACTTTTTTTGCTTTCTACAATAATAATAATTGTATAGTGTAAAATTAGATTTACAACAAAGTAACTTCAAATAAATTTCATATAAAAATGAAATATATAATATGAAGTTAAATAAGTTTTGAAAACAAAAGTCATATGACGAACAAGATGGAAAAAGAAGAAGAATTAAGTCATCTAAATTCACAAAGTTTCTTTAATTAAGGAAATCATTTCCCTTAAGTACCGAGGTTATGATCGTATGAAATATATTCTCTCAGAATAAAATGACTCTCAACAAACAAATAGCGATATCTTAAATTAAATTTGTTGTCCAGTGAACTACTCAATGACTTATAATCACATTTGAAGTTTTGACAAAAGCAGGAACCTCTTTTTTTTCTTTTTACTAAAAAAGACTTCAAGTCAACTCTCTCAATATCTTAGAAAGATTCAGATATTTATAACCTATAAGGTAGCAAAAAGATTCATATATAGCAAGGGAAAGGTTGCATAAAAATATAAAAAGTTGCATGGAAATGCAAAAGATCACATTCATATGATATGAGTATTCACGAATAAAATAACATTGTTCATAATTGCAGCACTTTCACATTTTTAATACAATAATCTTTATTCTATGTACCATTATCCATTTTTTCCCTTCACTTCACCTTTGAGCAGTCAACGTTTGGGCTAATCTCGAAGGGAACGCTTGCTCCACATTGTCCGGGAAGACTAGCAGCGCGACTAAGTTCTTCGTCCGTGGCATGTGATGCAAGACTCTTCACGCATGAGCACGCGCTTTGACGATCTGCGGTAGTGATAGCAGAGGCGATAAGAGATTCAAGTCCATTGCAACACTCTATCGGGACACTTCCACCAAACAACACGTAGCTAAGACATGGATGAACCCCATCATACACGGTGTCACACGTCATCAACGCCTTAGCCCGTGGTGGTGCCACCACCATGCAAATGAGCAGTAGGATGAATGAAAGATGTTTCTTGCTTAGCATTTTAGGGCGATTAGAGATCATCGGGTTGGTAGCTTTGAGTGATTAATGTGAAATAACTATATTTATTTATTTATAAATGGTGAAGGTTGTTTAATTATTCTTTGGCTTTAGCATACCTTAGGAGTTTTTAGTACACACAATGATGATTACAATGATAATATTTTATTTATCACTTATGTAAATTTCTTTTACCGTTGGCTCAAACTAAAGTGTTTGATAATTGTTGATGCATTAACAAACAATATGATGTTGGACAATTGCCTCTTAGTTTACATCACATCATTTTTTATTTTCTCTAGCTGATTCTTTTTTATTTGTTTTAGTATTTTTCTTGTTCTAGGCTTCTATATTTTATTACTACTATATAGTATTATTTGATTGTGTTAGTCCAAATTAGAGATACTATATTAAGACGCATTGTTTGCCTAGACTAAGATCTAGATTCCATTGTCTAAATTTGATTATATTTCATTTGCTTTAGGATCATCTAGATCTTTTTGCTTATGTTTATTAATTATATTAAATATAAAAGTCTTATATAATTGTTTTTGTCATTATATAGTAATTGGTCACAAAAAATATTATCGCCATTGTGATTTTTTTTTCATATTTTAGAGTTTGAATATGTATGATTACGATTTTAGTACACATTATACACGATAATTTGTATAACACAATTGTAAGATAATCGAGTAATTTTAAGTCTTATGATAGCTAAAGTCTGATTTTATAGCTTCCCCTTAAGGTGTATATATGATCAAGGAAAAGTAAGCATTGACATTTGACATTGTATTCCTAGACAATCAACCGATTTATAACCTATTACAAATCTTATCATAATAAAGTATATTGTCTAAATACGACTTCTATACTTAATTAAGAGTCTCATACAATTAGAAATTTCATTTATTTAATTCGATTACCCTTAATTTTATTACTTTAAAATCTAACCCTCCCTCAACTATCAACAATAGACATTCTGCCCTACTATACAATGTTTATTTTATTCTTCAACATGTTCAATCCTTCATCTATATAATATTATTTTTTATACTATATGTATAAAAAAGGGTAAATATGTCATTGAATTATATGAAATTGAACAAAAATATCCTCAATTAATAGTTTGGTCTAAAATGCTACTGTTGTCAATTGTTTGGTCAAAAATGCCCTTACCGCTAATAGGTATTTATGGATTTTTACGTAAGCTCACTAATATTATAAGTAGAATGATCTTTCTTTCTTTTTTAAAATCAATTTATCACAAAATCTAATATTATCATTTATGATTATTATATTAATATATTAATATTATGTGCATCAAATATGTATGTAGATGCGTGTTTTTATGAATCTAAAATTTTATTTCGACTGGACCCGATCCTAACTTTAACATTGATACTAGACCTCGATAATTAATTCAAACTTTTATTTCGACTCGAGACTCGACACTCGAGTCAAGACATCATTTTCAAACCAAGACCTCATTCGGGATTCAACTTCAACTTTCGACTAATTTTCAAATTAGGATTCAACCTCAGCATATGACTTTTATTAAGATCTCGCCTTGACTTTATACTTGATGATCTGTTTGAAATTCGAACCGAACATCTGACCTAAGATCCAAATTCGACCCTAACAATTAATGTGGGACCTGACTTTGACTCCTAACTCGAGGCCCAACTTCTAAATCACGACCTAACTTCTAAATGATAACTCAACACTAAATTTCATTTTGAACTTGATTTTCAAATTGAGACACGACTCCAGGAATGAAATTTGACTCTGATGATCCACTTGAGATCCAACCCTGATACTAGACTTGGGACCTAACCTTAATTACTATTCAGAACTATAAATTCGAATTAGATATGAAATCAAAATTTGATCTAAGAGTTGACTTTCAAATTGAGACCAATCTCAACACTCAACTTTTGAGTCAAGATCTGAACTTAACCCTTGACCCCGATGATTGATTCAAGATTCGAACCCAATATTAAAATTAGGATTCAATTCTAAACCAACTCCAAAGTTGGGAATTGGATCTCAAAATTGAGGTTAGATCCCAGATTAGTATCGAGAATCGGTACCTTATACTTGAGTTAGAGTAGAAAGTTGAGGTGTGAGATTGAAAAAGAGTTTGGAGAAATGCTTTCCTTACTTTTTAGAGGTAAAACATTTTTCCTTAAAATTGAAAAAAAAAAAAGAAGAAGAAGTTAATTTGAAAGACATTTTTCAAAATATTTAATCCAACAAAACATGATAAAATTGAAAATCTACAGTAATAAAGATATACTAATTTTTTAGTTAACATAGCTAGAGTTTGATTAAAAGTCACCACTAATTTTAAATCATAATTATTCACGTCCAAAATTTGTATAATTGAGCTCCCAATTGTATAAATTCAGGATTTGTATAATTTAAATTCTAATATTATAAATCTAAAAAGTTTTCTCATTGTATAAATTTATAATTTTTATATGCTTACCCTAGCTTGTATATAATTATCATGCTGATACTACATTTAAATTGCGTAAATTCTGAAAGATTCTTAAATGTATAAATCAAAATTTATATATATTGATTATGTTTATATATTGACAATGAATTATACAAATGAAATGTCCATAATAAATGAAACTGTAGTTATTATGCGTGATTAGGTAAACTCTTACTAAGAATTATAATTAAGATATGGTGTAAAGGATCGCACTGAAAATGGTGACGTACAGAGTAAGCTCTTAAACCTGCTCTTCTTTCCTATTTCTTACGATTCAGTTGCCAATACTAGCTTTGTTTTTGTTCCGTTTGCAGTTTCATCAGTACCAGGTGGTGGGTAGAGCTCTCCCATCGGAGACCGATGAGCACCCGAAGATCTACCGCATGAAGCTTTGGGCAACCAATGAGGTCCGTGCAAAATCAAAGTTCTGGTGAGTACCGGTGCACTCAACTACTCGTTTTTGGCGATGATCGTGTTATAAACGTCCAACCGCCGAAGTAGCTTGTGCATACGGACTAATTATAGTTATCTATAGTTTTAAAGAAATTTTAAACATATGTATAGTTCGAGAATGCAGTAGGCGGCAGAAGCATTATTATTAGATAGTTAACAGTGTATTAGTAAGTGATTATACTGAATGGGTGTTGGCTGATTTAATGAAAAAAGGTACTTTTTGAGAAAGCTGAAGAAGGTTAAGAAGAGCAACGGACAGATGCTGGCTATCAATGAGGTATGATGTTTATATTTACACTTTTGGGATGCGTGTTTATAGATGATGAATATGGTTTTAATTCATTTCCAGTATCGGCTTTTATATTTATTTTTTTCATGCCAAAACTTGTACAATGAAGTATAAATTATTGTGATATATCAACTATGTCTCAATGCCAAATTAGTTGAATTCATCACAGGATCCATCAGGTTTATGTTAATTTTACACTAATTTATTTGTGCTGGTTCTATTTGTGCTTTGATAAGCTTTTGTTTTCTCAGCTCCCCAAATTGATTTTTTGTGTTTCGCCATGTATCAGGG
>DF364043.1:2205-13483 GCA_000787875.1 Solanum virginianum | reverse complement strand
CCAATGGAGTCTTATAGATCTTCCTGCTTGCCCTTGAATTAAAAAAAAAAAAAGTTAACTTGCCTGAAGAATGCTAAAGAACATTCCACTTTGGGTCATAGCTCCAGAACATGAACAGGTCATGAGGAGACCACCTCTTTTTGTCAACTGCATGGCCAAATAGTTCAAATTCCTATACATTCCAGACGCACTCTTTAAGACCTGAATTAAGTCAGGAAAAAGTGAAAACTACTATAAATTATACGAACTCTGAAACAAATAACATGATGTCATAGAGAAGCTTTTTCTTTCCAAGTAGTTGGAACACAGATTGAGATGGAATAGAAGTAATGAATCGTACACAACAGAGGCAAATATGACTTGTCCTTGCAAATGGGAGGAAGATTCACGATAACATTTTGAACAATGGTCTCTATTTGAATGCAGAAGTTGCTAACGCTTTGCTTTATAGGATGCTATTTCCAAGCATATTCAGAAGTGCCCCTATCTGGGGAGGTAGAGAGGTGGTTTCTGATAGACCCTCGACTCAAGACAAGTGACTTGCATGTCAATATTCTATGATTTCATAAAGAGTTACTTTTAAATGGTTAATGCATTGCATGCACTGGTCCTCAATATAGATGTTGGTCACCATTCTCTACTAGAAATATTCTAGTAAAAGTATTCCTCAAATCCATTAGCCATGTGATCCAACAACCAATGCTTGATGTACCACATCACCGTCCAAGACCAACATGTTACATAATAATTCATTTATCAGATTGAGAAATCGAGTAAACTCTAAACTCTAGACAGCAAATGCAAATCTCTCTGAATCAGAACGGAGTACAACAGTAAGCTCTCAAGAAACAAGACATCAATATTGAGGTCCATACAAAACATTTTAAAATTCAAATTACCTTCTTCCGAGGCGCCAATTTAGGAGGATCCAGTATAACTATATCCCATGATTCATTTCTAGAAACAGCAGCCTTCATGAACTCAGTTGCGTCTTGCCGAAGAAAAGATATCCTTCGAGGATCCAGGTCATTTAATGCAACATTTTCCTTGGCAAGTTGCAAAGCAGGCAATGATGTATCAATACCTTCAAATCAAGGAGTGGAATTAACTCATCATTATACTAAGACGCAAATTACACAGCAGTATCAAGGTTAAAACGGCACATATGATTTACACAGATATTCTGGTAGACCCCTGAGGAATTAGATAAATCTTGCTCGTGTTCTTGAACAAGTCCACAGACTTACTGATTAGAACAATAGCAGTGAGAATCTATGGTACTTGCTTTCAATGATGGTGGGATGCAATTTCACTCAATGTATAGTGCAAGGAATGAAGAAAGTGCATAGTGTCAAATGAGAGAGCGGGGGGAAGCGAGAAGCGAGGGTTTCTCTTAGTTCTGTTATGTATGACTTAGTTGCTATGGGTGTATAATTTTCCTCCATGCGGCAAACAATATCAGAGAGGAAATGTGAATGAAGGTAGTGAATAATCAAAACAGAATTTTCATTCTCTTTCAATTGACTCTTTTCTTCTTCTCAACTCTTCTTTTGCACCTTCCTATCTATATGTATCTCTATAACTCTTCCTCTTTCTTCCCTATTATTCTCCTCCTAAAGACTGTCAAGTCACTGCCAAAGTTCATTATTGCTGAGGTCACAGCCTTGACTGAGTTTTTTGGTTTAGATTTAACTTTTATCTTTTTTTAATCAAGTAAACCTATTTTCATTCATAAACATGACCAAGGCCTGATCGTGTACAAAGAATATACCAAAAGATGGCTGGTTTAGATTAGCATTTTAAAATCCAAGTTCTTGTAATTTGCACTTCCTTTTTGTTGAGAATTACTATACGTCTACTTTGAGTTGAACTCAATCGAACTCTTCTGTTTATGTCATGATCTTGAAGTTGTCTGTTACAAATGGTACCAAAGCCTCCTTCCTGACATGCTTTGTCTAACGAACACGGCGGGAGGGTGTGCTTTTGCGGAAAAATGTGATAAGAGAGTTTTGCAAATTGGGCACCTGCGTAACACCTAAATGCCAGAGCAGAATGCAGGGTCTTGGAATACTTTCTTAGTAGGTTGGTGAGGATTGGGAAGAGAACGGGGCATCTTGGACAGATATGATTCATGGGTTCGCAATAAATGGATTGCACCTAAGGCTTGAAAATTTCTTCAAGAGGGTGCAAGAGGGAACACAAAGCCAAATGGTTTAACTGCTCTGTGCTTAAGCAAAAACTGAGCTACTCATCAAGGAGGAAGATTCACGATAACATTTTGAACAATGGTCTCTATTTGAATGCAGAAGTTGCTAACGCTTTGCTTTATTTGTATGCAGGATATGGCTCTATTGAGTCCACAAGTGTGGGTTTTAGTGGATTGAAAAAGAAGGAAATCCGCAAATGATATGTTATCATATGGGGTTAGATAATTCATGGACATGGTGATACAGCTCTGAAGTTTGGAAGAAATGAAGCCCATTAATTTGAGCCACACTTTCTCTGGCTTACAGTTCCTTCAATTACATACCGAGCCAGGGACCACAATTCTAGACAAATCTATTTATCGTTGAACTTCCAATTCCCACCTTAATTCTTTCAGCTTCCATCCTTGAAGGAAATTCAATTAGAAAATATTCATCATTCAGCTCTTAAGCCGTGACTTCTATCGGGATCTTCTACTTTTTAGATTAGCCCATTGTTGTATCTATGTAAAATGGAGACTTCTGCAAATAATTCTTTAAGGAAACCAGCAAACATCTGCAGTGATACTCCACTGTGCTCCTTAAAGAGCTCATTTCAATTCGAAATTGACTAGGATCAAGCAGATCATCTTTCACCACTTTGATCTCATCTTCTGGCCAGTCTGCTATATCTCCATTCACCACTAACCATTGGTGGTTCATTCCTACTTCACCCTTCTATAACGAATTTTCTTCTCTTTTTTTTCCCCAAAATCTCCCCATTCAACATTTTTTTTTTGAAAGGTTAACAGTATTTCATTTCAACAGCTTCATCATCCAAGAAATGATGAATGGAAACTTACATCCCACTCATCAATCTCCCAAGTATGTTAAAATCCCAGAAAAAACGACATGAGTACAACTGGCTCTAATAATTACAATTTCTACATATGTTGCCTCGCCCCTCTGTTACCAACTCCACGCACACATGACAGAATATTAAATCTCATAAAAATATTTCTTTCTCCTATGATTTCATACTAGTTGTCACAGACACACTTGTTCAAATGATTTTTTCCAGAGGAGAAAAAAGACTACCCATACTTTCTTATTAACTCACCACATTCATCTTCTCGTCGCTGTAATGTAGGCTCAAGTTACTTGGTGAATGGTGATTAGTCAAGAAAAGAAATCGTATAGAGTCAGATCAATAGCATCACTGAGAAAAAATGGAGAAGACAGAAGTATCAGCAAGTAAAAGAATGAGGATTATGGAAAAGAGTCTCAGACAAAGAAAGAATCCGAAAAAGATATTAGGAAATGGATTGTTGGAGTAATGCTACAGCCGAAAGCACCATCAGAATAGGGTAATCAGAAAAGTTGTACATTTCCCAAAGAGAGAAAAAATAGACCCTGTGGAGCATAGTTCTATATGCTCCCTCCATTCACTTTTACTTATCTACTTTAGCATGTCAAGAGAGAGACAATTTCTTTTTACTGTTTTACCTTAGCACAACTACTCATACCAAATCATTTCTCAAGTTCATTAAAGATTATATGCATTTCATTTTTAATTTCTCAAGGGGTGTGTGAAGTCCATTGCGGACGAGTAAAAGTCAATGGAAGTAGTATATTCTAAATAAAAAATGTCCGATTTGCTTGATCTAACACTAAATGATCGGCCCTTATGAGACTGGTGGTCGGACGTTGATCAACATAAATGCACTAATTTTATGAGGCGTCGAGTAGAGCTTTGGAGCATTTCTTGAAAATGAGCAAAAGAACATTTATTGCAAACAACCAAATAAAAGGACTATAATAAAATCCAAAAAGTACAAAGGAACTTTTAAGAAAGGAAGAAAGAAAGTTAAAGTCATTAGGGGTTCAGGGAACTTTAAAGTTAAATTCTTTCTAACTATAGGAGGGACTAAAAAGGAAAGTGTGGCACATATATTGGGACGAAGGAGTAATTTTTAGCCTTTTTTGCTTTCAGAGTTTTGTTTATGGTTACTTCTAATAATTCTCAAAGTCATGTCTAATTATAATTTGAGAAAATACATTAAAGAATCCCCCACCGCCCGAAACTTGCCCACTTAACTTAGTTTAGCACTTGAATTTTATAGGCATTTGTGTTCCCCTATTGTAGTCTGAAGTAAAATAACACCCCTTCCCAAAACAACTTAGGATTAATATTCAAGAGTGTTATACACACGCCTGACAGATGTATAACACCATTTTTTAGTTATTTTTTATTTTGTCATTTATTTATTATTGGTTTTTAGGTTTTCCATTCTCCTTCCTTCCTTTCCTTAAATTTTATCTAATTTTTCTCCCCCATGTCCATGGCTATAAGTTACACATTCATGGCATAGTTTTTCCTTTTCAGTTGCCAAATTCACAAAGCATACACCGCTCAAATTCGAGGGTTTCTCAACAACATAGTTTATAGATAAGATAGCAATTCTACCGAGAAAACCAAGGTCACTGGAATTTGATTTCCCGGTGAAAGTGAGACGGTTAAAGTCTCTATTTTTTAATCTGGAATTTCAATTTATAGGGGTAAGATCAAAGGAAGGTGATCTAATTAGTAGAAAGGAAATATATATATGATCCAGTTTATTGAAGAAAAAAGACATCAGCGAACATCCTTTCCAGCCAACCAAACCCACATCTATTTTATCTAAGAAACAAATTTGATATTTCTTTATCATGTATAACATCAATACCGTTAATCCAATTTATTTACAAAGAAAAAGAGTATGGTGTAGATGAGGGAAAAGATAATTAGTGAGGGAGATGGCCATTGGGAAGTAAGAAGATGAGAAAGAGAGAAGGGAGAAGACTAGAACAACAACAACAACAACAACAACATACCCAGTGTAATCCCACATGGTGTAGATGAGGGAAAAGATAATTAGTGAGGGAGATGGCCATTGGGAAGTAAGAAGATGAGAAAGAGAGAAGGGAGAAGACTAGAACAACAACAACAACAACAACAACATACCCAGTGTAATCCCACAAGTGGGGTCTGGGGAGGGTAAAATGTACGCAGACCTTACCACTACCTCAAAGAAGTAGAGAGGATGTTTCCTGGAACCCTCGTCTCAACAACCCATCAGCAAGGGAGAAGACTAGAGAGAAAGGGAAAAAAAAAAAGGAAAAAGAAAACCTAAAATGGAAAATAAATATCATCCAATAAGAAGATGGCTTGTACAATTTGGACCATTTCTAATGTTATTTTTCCTTTTTCATGTGTTTTTCAAAAATTGATTAAAAAAATTCTTTTGCCACCACCTGTTAAGGGGATATTAATTTCACTTCATACTAAATAGGGGGTTACACAAACGCCTGTAAAGTGTTAAACTAAGTTAAGTGGACAAGTTTTTGTGGAGGGAGGGATCTCATGTAATTTTCCTTATGATTTTAACTTATTTTTCTAGAAAAAGATTAGGTACCACAATTTTTCACTTTCTGTACTAAGGCATAAAAGCAAACAAAAACCACTCAACCTTCACTACTGCACCAAAGTTACTATTACGTAGTTGTTTGTTCTGAAAGTCAATCAACTTTACCTAAATATCACCAAAGTCACAAAACAATATTTTGTTACTTTGGGTATGCAAAGGAGATATGGTGATTGTGAACAACTGGACATAATATTATCTTTATGATATTGGTGATAGTGAATAAATGGACATTTATCTTTATGATATTGACAAAGCAGAGTGGCTTCTTCTGTTGCAAAAAAAAAATGTTTTAGTGATTTCCGATCATAGTTGGACAAAGTTGAGTGACTTCTTTATTTCAAAAAAGTGTCACTAACTTATGAGCAATAAAATTAACATTGAGTGGTCATCTAAGTATTACCCCAATGAGTAGTAGTTGTTGTCGTTATCTTATTGCATAAGTTAGACATGCAAAGTAGTAACTTAAATTTGCATATAACAATTGACAAGAAATGGAAGTAATTGATACCAATAACATCCAAAGCACCACCAGATGCTGCATTCAGAGCAAAACCTCCAGTATAGCAACATATGTCAAGAACTCTACAACCCTCTGAAATGGTAGATAAGAAGCAACGGTTTTCACGTTGATCGGCATAAAACCCTGTCTTTTGGCCATCCAAGGATATCAAATATGAAATTCGATTCTCCATAACCTCAACCAGAAAAAAGAGTAAACCTGTTAACAAATTTTTCAGCAGCATGGATTGATGCTTAACAGAAAAGTTCATGCAACAACTGAAAAGGATATCCACATTGCATACCACAACTTAAATCTTAAGCATATAATGCTCTTAATCCTCAAACTCTCTTTTCCAATGCAAGGCATAGCTCACATGTTAAATGTAGATCATACAAGAAGTCATAGAATCAGTCACTAAACTATTTCAGAAGTTGTGATTTGGTCCTCAGTTTTTAAAATTTGAGCAACCATAAGCTTAGTTTGTGCTAATATGAACAACATATGGGTTCATATTCCTCTTGAACTACCCAAGAACCTCACTAAACATAGAGTCTCCCTGTCACACTCCTCTTGAACTACCCAAGAAGCCAGACGAATTTCTGTTCACTAAGGACCAAAAATCTGAGAATTGAAATGCAATACTGGATCTACTTTCTCCATCTTGCGCCGAAACGCATCTTCAACACAATAAAATCCAAATATTCCCAATTAACATGAGCACAGGCTTTCCCATCTTGCACCAATTCTTTTAAGTGCATTCATGTATTAGCTATAGACAAAGTTGAACCTTATGTTAAGGGCATCATGTCTAGCGCGAGAGGAGAAAGGACAAGAAAACATTAGAAGAAAGAGAAAGACACAAAAACAATTTTTTCTTCTTATCTAAGCTGCTCTAGAACTAATTTTGAGTCCATATCTTCTTTGTTCCTTTCTTTTATTCTTTTCACCTAATAATTGAAATCCCTTTCCATGAATATAAGATTATCTTTCAGAATTTTTAGATAGAAAGTTAAGAGGAGAAGTGTCAACAATAGGCGCCTACTAGCTATTTTCTTGTATTTTTGGAATCTTTATCTTTATCTTTTGTCATTCTGGTTGTGCATTACTGAGTTAAATGAATCAAGTACATTTTAACTAAATTATTGTTAATTACCTTGTAAAAAATTTTCCTTGCCAAAGATAAGAGAGTATGCAAATTATGTTTCAATAGAACTCTATTCCTTTCTTGACATTTTAATGAATCTTTGTTAAATGTTTCTCCATCATATTATACTTCTAGATGCAAATTTCTTGTCACATTAATTTTTTTTTCACCTTATTTGATTTTCCTCTTATTATGAAGAGTTTTGGTCCTCCACTAAATTTGTGTTGGGTTTTAATACATGGTTTTCTAATTCAATTTAAATTGGCTTTTTCATATTTAACCTAAAATGTTTCTCATCAAATAATTGTATAACTAATGTTATGGTATAAGTATTCAATCATATTTTGATTCGTTTTTCATGACCAAAGTGTGGGAAAGTGAACTTTTGATGCCTCCTTAAAACAAGGAGGATACTCTCTGAAAGCCGTATGACGGAATTCACATTGAACTTTGTTGGTTTTTTTAAAAGGATGAATGGGGCAGCAAAAAAAGGATTGAAAAAGTCTCGCAATGGATTGAAGCTTTCAATAGATTTCAATAATTTTATTAAACATTGAGGGATTTTAAATAGCCAATATAAAATAAAAATATGCATAATTTGAAATTTAAAATCACCTCGAAATATCTCGACAACTTAACTAAAATTTAAAACTTAGATTTTTCTTAAATAAATAACTTAGATTTTTCTTAAATAAATAACTTATTTTGCTAAAAACTACTACAGTAACTAAAAGCAAATTTCAACACTCCTCCTTTGCATTAGTTACTGCACTTTTAAAAATTGTTCCTCCTCAATATTTGCTCTAGCAGTTGATGCTGACTGTTTCTTTTTGAACTTGCACATTATTGGATATTGGTCTCTCTTTTTCTTTCGTCTTCTTCTTTTGATTTTGTCAAAAACACCTTCCATGACATTGTCTTGTATAGAAGTTCTTTAGAAAGTGTTTTTATTTGGACAATTGTAGGATGTGCAAAGTGTTGTAAATATTTTTCTTCCATCATAAAACATACAGCATAGGTTATAAAATATGATTTCATTGTCATTGAACAAATTTGATAATTTTTGCCAATGAAAATTTTTGGGCCATTTAAGGAGAGACTGCTACTTGTCATTTTTATGTTAAAAATTGATTCAAAAAGCTTGTGCATTGAAAAAAACATGGGTTGAAAATAGCCCTGACGGGTTAAAATGGATAGAAAAGTAGCCCTTGCGAGTTAAAAGTAGCCCTTACGGGTTAAAAAAGGTAACCCTTACGGGTTAAAAAGGGTAGCCTTCGCGGGTTAAAAATGGTATGGTAGTTCTTTGGAAGAACTCACAGATCCCGTAAGATCAATGAGGCTCTGATACCACTGTTGGTTTTTTTAAAAGGATGAAGGGGGCAACAAAAAAAGAGTTGAAAAAGTCTCTCAATGGATTGAAGCTTTCAATAGCTTTCGATAATTTTATTAAGTATTGAGAGGCTTTAAATAGCCAACATAAAATAAAAATATGCATAATTTGAAATTTAAAATAACTGAGAATATCTCAACAACTTAACTAAAATTTAAATTTATCTTTAAACTAAATAACTTATTTTGTTAAAAACTATTGCAGTAACTAAAAGCAAATTTCAACACACTTTGCAAAACCTAGCATCTAAAGTTTAAATACTAACAGGACTTCATGTCTGATAGTAACATGCTGCTTTTCTTAGTTTTTTATTACCTCCAACAAATATTTGAATTGGCTTTAGACTTCTGATAGGCAGACATATCGATATGAATATAGATCTTACCTTAACCCTAGTTTGAGGTATGATTAGATCTGGTTTTTTCAAATCGGAAAGATCTAAGCCTTCTTCCTTTAAGATTTCAACAGTTGGCCTCCAGCTTATCCTTTTGATAATATTTAATCTACTCAAGCAATCCATTATCTGGTGCTGGTACATCTGCACCCAAGCAGCTGATGAAGCAATCACAGCTAAATCTCCAAAGATATCAACAATAAGGCCTGATAGTCTGTCGTCCGGTAATATTTAAAATAAGTAAATATTAATTTCCTTGCAATTGAAGTAAATGAATGACATTTTCGAGCACATAAGATAATTGAAATTATCACTGAAAATAATGCAAGACATTAACAATCTCCATAAAACTTGACATGTGTATTTCTCACACACATTTTTCCCTAAAGACATACATGCTCCAGCTATACAAATTTTGCTTCAATATGAATAATTTTAAAAGCTGCAAACTTCTCCCATAGTTAAAATGAACTATTTGAAGTTGTCCTAATTCCCCACAACTAGCTGCAACAAACAAAGATTTACTAGACTCCAGAATCCATTCTCTTTTCTTTTTTTTTAATAAGTAGAATTTCATACTTGTGCCAAGAAAGGTCCGAAAGTATACAAGCAAGACTTCTGATTCCTTCAAATATGTGGGCAATCTGAAAAGTCAGCCATTGTATTTGCATCTCTCTCCACAGAAAGCTTGCAGGTTAGCTCTCCTGTGTGGTTTGCGAGCTATTGCATGGGAACACTGATTCGGAGTACTAATCTAGAAGAGACAGTGGCTGATGTTTGTGTTTAGGAGATTCCTTAATGAATAGGAGAATGGAAGAGTCATTGCTTTATTACAATATTGGATGGGTTTACAGGGACAACAATGGAGGATGGCAATCTGATGAAGACATAATAGAGATGGGGTACTATCCGTTAACAGATTTTATACCAATGAAGTGAAAGAGTTATACGGTTGCAAGAATGATCCCCGGAACCAGATATGAAGGACCAAGGAACCAACCAAAGGTGAAGTGTTTCTCTTGGCTGATGACAAGGAAAGCTTGCTCCACTCATGAAAGATTAAAGAAGAGAGGCTTTCGCATTGCTTCTTAATGCTCTCTCTGTAATGAAGCTTAAGGAACTAATAACCACTTGTTCCTATGCTGCAGAGTGACAACATTATCATGGAACTTATGTTTGGGCCTAACACAAACGGAGTGGACCATGCCTGAACACACAACTGACTCAGTCAGTTGTTGGATCAGAAGGGGGCAAGTAGAACACCAAAGAGAAATGGTAGAGTATAACACAATCATGTATTGAAGGAGAGAAACAGTAGGTGCTTCAAAAACAAGGCCTTTTGAGAGGGTCAAAAATGGTTGTATATGACCACGGTTAGAGTAGGAATAGGATTACATAGTCCTATATAAAGTTGGAATAGGAATAGTATTGTTTCCTAGTTGGATTTGGATTAGGTTGTAATGTCTATAAATAGGGTCTTTATGTAGCAATGATAATACACATGTAAATAAACAATTCAATAATATTTTTTTTCCATATTTCTCACATGGTATCATAGCATTGGTGAGGGGGAAAACAATTCCCGTGGCACTGTTCACTGTTACGGTGGCACTGTTCACTATTCCGGTGGCACTGTTCACTGTTCCGGTGAGATCTACATCACGCGTCGGCGGGTGAGATTTTGCCGGTGACTTTTTTTCCAACTTTTCTTCTTCTGCTGGGGTCGGCGAGTCATTCCGACCAAACCCCAGCCCTTTTTTGTCAGATTCAGTTGCCGGAATTAGGGTTCCGACGTCTTTTTACTGTTCCAGGCAGTTTCCAGCCATCTTTTCGATTTTTTTCTTCTGGTGGGGTCGCCTAGTAATTCCAACCCAACCCCAATCATTTTTTTCCAGTTCCGATCACCGGAATTAGGGCTCCGGTGATTTCCAACACTTTTCGGCAATTTTTTTCGTGTTTCCGGCCAGACTTTTGAAACTTTCTGATCGCCGGAATAGGACTCCGGCGATTTCCAGCACTTTTCGGCAATTTTTTTCGTGTTTCTAGCCAGATTTTTGAAACTTTCTTCTTTTCAAAAGATGCCTTTCAGTTGTGGTATGTTTGGCTTCAAAAGTCATTGTGGAAGATCTCGTTCTAAGTGTAGTTATTGTCACAAGTTTGGGCACACTCGGGACACTTGTTATACTTTGCATGGTCAG
>DF364044.1:14821-31790 GCA_000787875.1 Solanum virginianum | reverse complement strand
ATTTAAATCCATCGTGTAACCTCTCATGCATAAATAATTCAAAAAGGGAACATGCATACTTATAACTTCATAAACCTAAAGTAAATCCTCATATAATGGTTTAAATCACATTAAATTCATCAAATAAATACTACCCATGAATGAATAGAATTTTAGAAATCATAATATTCAAATCCCAAATTTAAATAAGTAAAATCCATGTAGGTTTTGTTGAAAATAATTTTGGGTCTCCTTGATTGGAAGGGATCAAGGATCAACCCACATACACATGAATCCTACTAGCAACAAGGAATAAAACAAGAAATAACAACTCCCGTACCTATCAAATCACCCTACTCAAAACGTCATTCACAATATGGCCTTACTTAGGGTCAACTAAGTCATAGGAGCAACAATAGAAGAGAACTTACTCACAATCTCCGATAATAGCCCGCTAAACCCAAGAGGCTCCTAATACCCAAGTCAAGGTCTAGGCTAACACCTAATCACCTTTATCTTACTAGGGTCTACCTTAATACCCTCACTCGGCACCACACAACCTAGGAAGGCAACCTCTTACCACCGAAATTCCCATCTCTCCTATTTAGCACCCAACTTTCTTCCTTGAACTTGTAGTACCACTCTCAAATGATTCACATGCACTACCTCATTATGGAATGACCATATTATCATCACCAAAACCACCATAAACCTAGTAGAGTGTGGACTAAAGGTCTTACTCATGAGACTTATAGGCATACCTGGTGTACTAGTCAAACCAATGGACACTACCTTAAAATTCAAAATATCGGAAAGGACATTCAAAGCCTCATCTACCACCAACAACAATTTTATAGACAAAACAACTTAGGTTCAACACTTTTATTTCTCACAAGATAACAAATTTAACCCCTTGGAACCCAATTAATTCTATAGACAAAACAACTTAGGTTCAATGCCTCCATTTCTAACAAGATAGCAAATTTAACCCCTTGGAACCCAATTGTACCTTAATACAAGAAATGGACCTACCTCCCTTGCTACCATTCAACAACCTCCCACACAAAGACGGGCTCATCAGGGAATCAGGAGCTATCTCTATGGGTCCTACCATCCATGAAGACACAACATACATACAACTATTCTATTCCTATAATGAAATCCAAATCCATCATGCCAACTCCAATAAACCATAAAGCAAGACCTAATGCAATACAAACTCAGATCAACACATATAAACCTTCTAGCAACAATACACCCAACAAAAGAATAGACACTAAAGACTCACAAAACATGTTGGGCACACAAAAAGCCCCACTAGCAACCAAAAAAATAGAGAAAAAATAGTGTCATGCTGGGTCTAACAATACATGCACAACAAAGGCAAGAAAACTTCAACTTTCCGGTAATAGCATTGGGCATCTCATCCCCTCCTTGAGCCACTTGATCAATATGACCACCTTGATCTAAAGGTCATCCACCCTTATGATTCCATCCAACATACGGACAATCCTTTAGCTTGTGACCCACTTTACTACACCCATAACAAGCATTGGTACCTCTTAAGTATGGGCTATCATGGCCTTTATTACATTTTGGGCACCTAGCATAAGGCACCATACCACATCTATCTCTCCCCTTGGAGCGTTGGAACTTACCCACATTACGAGCCCTCATGGCCTCACTACCTCCCCTCTCACCATTAGAAGTCTCAAGAGCACCCACTTGATAACCGAGGTGAGTTGCCAATTTTATCGCCGCTTTGGCCACCTCCCATAGAGCATCACAAATCTCTGCATTCATCATAGCATCGTCCTGAGTAACTTAAGAAATATCCTGTAATGTAACGGTTAGGGGTTAGCAATAAGCCCTAGGGACCTAACTCTATTGTACAACATAGATCATGAAGAAGTGAAACATTTCCTAAAATGTCTCATAGCCTCCTACTCATAGTTGTGGTGCACAACACGACCATGAATAAGACTCTAATCGACGCGGTGTGTTAGACTCTGAGGATCTAACAACCTAGTGCTCTGATACCATCTTTGTCACGATCCAAGCCTAGGGCTTAGACGTGACCGGCGAATGGAAAACCCGAAGGAACATCAGACAAGCCTCATAGCATATCATTACACATCCTAGGTCGCGAAAGCAATGTACAATGACATATGAAACATAAGAAAGGGGAAATGGGACTAAGGGAAAGCTTACGTAACAACAACATCATAGAGAAACATAGACTAGGGTCCCCGAAGTGGAGGACTCACCAACTAGCTTGAATAGCACTGACTAGCCACGTGGAGGAGGAGAATGATCAACTTGGGCTCCGGTTCCTACATGGTGATATCATGTAAGCAAGAGTATGCATTAGTATGTTTGAATGTACTAAGTATGTAAGATGTAATGCAACAAGAGATAGGCATCATAATCGAAACGCATAACAATAGGCAATAGGCATAATATAATTTCCTTCACATGGTTGATGATAATCATACCTTATCACCCTGGTGGCGAAGTACAAACTCCTCACATGGTTTGATGATTACAAACCCCTACCTCAGTTGATGAGTACAAACCCTTGCCTCGGTTGGTGAGTACAAACCCCCACCTCGGTTGATTAGTACAAACCCTCACCTCAATTGATGAGTACAAACCCCCACCTCGGTTGTCCAAATTTTTAGTCCCCCGAATTTGACATGGTCTAATGCAACACTTTATATAGAGTATATCATATACATAAGCTCTTTTCATCATCATAACATCATTCATATCATACTTCATGCTTTAGACCTTCAATTCCACAAGAAATCCTAGCCGAACATTTTATCAAACACTTGGGGGTGTAATGGGGGTAAAAGACCATGCAATTTAGAGATGAAATCATCCAAGAAAATCTATTGTAAAACCATCAATCAACACCTTGCAAAAACCCCAAGACATTCGCATAAAAACCCCTCATCAAATTCAATATTAGATCCAAGATTTAGAGCTCAAAACATGCTAAAACAATCATACTTTCATGAACTCAAATCACTTTGCAGTCTCAAAACCCTTTATCAAATCCAACATTAGATCCAAGATTTAGAGCTCAAAACATGCTAAAACAACCATACTTTCATGAACTCAAATAATTATGCTGTGCATTTCTTAATATACAAGACCCACATGTAAAATCAACTTTAAATCATGCAAATTGAGTAAAAAAGGAGATTAGGGCACCATGGGTGGAAGGACTCAATGGCTAAAACCTACATATCTTGACCTTGAAGAATTCGAAGAAGACTTTAATGGAGCCTTGAAGCTTGAAGGAATTTCTTAGATCCTGATGAGGGTTTTGGGACTTGAATCTGGGAGTAAATATTTGGCTAAGTGTTTTGGTGAGTATTGCGGAATGTTTAGGATGATATGAGGGTGAAATAAGGCTAAATATAGGTATTTTCAAGAGTGGGAACCCTTAGGCCCAAGACTTATAAGTTTTTGACCGAAAAAATTAAAACAGTCACCAAAAATAACAGGGGCGCGTCGCGAAAGTGTCACGCTAACCTCACTGGAATTTGTATTTTCTACACAAATGAGTTCTACGAAAATGGGCATAAATCCTTCATCTGAACTTGAAATGAGGTGAAAGTAAGTGCGTTGGAAAGTTAATTCAAAGGGCTTTAAGTTGGTAGGTTTTGTACCACAAATTTCATTGTATCCTAAGATATATGCCCCTTCAAAGTTGACCCTCCTAAATTACGTTTTTTGTGATTTTTGAATTGTGATACGGTTGCTCTAAAATTCGGGATAGACTCATGTCCCACTCAATTTGACCCCCTGAACAAGAATATGAAGTCGTATTTTCAAAATAACGAATGAATTTTTAGATATATAGAAATTACGATTTCGGGTACTTTCGAGGCACATTTTCGGGCACTTTTTGGAGTCGTTTCACCAATTTTTACATTTCAGAATTGATGGAATCGACAAAATTCTATTTCAAGACTCGAATTTTCAGATGACTCAAAAATTCAAAATTATGCAATTTAAACCTTCAAAACTTAATTATTTAGCAAAAACTCAATATTTTACAAGATTTTCAAAAATCAACTTTCAAAACCAATCTATTATGACTTGGATAGCTATTGAGAAGGGTGAAACAATAATTTTATCAAAAATAACTTTCAGGGTCATTACATAAATAACCTAAGCAAAATAAACCAACATATTAAACTTAGAGAAATTTTCAGAAAAAACAAACTATAAATCGTAATTATTGTTTCTTGGCTATAGTATCAATATTTACATTCCACAGCTACATTTTGGGTTTGCTATCTATTCTATTAGTTGTATTTTTCAATGATTTTCCTATAAAAATACAAATACATCTTAACTAAACTGAGTAAAAGAAGTAAGAAATCTTTTCTAATATGGTACGTAATAGAATAAATCACTCTTTAAATATACTTTTATTTTAAATTGTATCTTTTCTAATATGGTAATAGAATAAATCACTTTCTAAAAATGATCTTATTTTTAATTTGGACTCTCAGGTGTGTGATGACTCGTCATTATCCTAGAGAATTCAAAATTATGTATAAAATTTGTAAAAAAAATATATATATTTTTTACGTGTCATCATTTGTATTCATTATGAGTCATTTGTATTCAAATGTTATCAAATTTTTTGTATCTAAACGTATTTATTGTATCTAACGTGTTGTTATATTCATATGTGATCATAAATATTGGCAAACATTTTATATTCAATATGACTTGTGTATTCAGATTTCTTATTTTATTCATCTATGGTCGTTTGTATGCAAAAAATTACTAAATTTGGTTACATTTAATTGTTTCAATTTTATTTAAGCAAGTTGTATTTATTTTTGTTCACAAAATTGCCAAATTTTTATGTATACCTAATGCATTAAAATCTCATATTGTATTTATTTGCATGTGATTTAATTATTTCTATTTGAGTCAAGCGTGTTATTGCATTCATTTTGTTCATAAAATTTATCAAGTTTCTTTGTGTATTTAAATACAAAATGCATGTGAATATTATTTAACAATTAGTTCCAGATACAATACAAAAATTCTAATTGTTGAAAGGTATGCAAAATACAAAAAAAATACAAAATACATATTTGGTTATTGTCTTTCAATACAGATACATAAAGTACAAAATACAAATTCTTATACAAATACAAATGTCTAACTGTTTTAGGGTTTTACAAATGTTGAAGTGTATTTGGTACTTGCCTTTCAACAGAAAAAATATATGTATACAAATGTATAACAAGAAATAATACAATTGAATACATTAGTACAAAAAGTATAGCAATGAACTGATACTTGAATATGTTGATATAATGTACAATTTAAACACCTTGATACAATTGAATATGTTGATACAAAAATATATCATCGGACAAAATACATTTGATTACATTGATACACGAAGTATAATAGTGAATTGATACTCTTGAATATATTTCTACAAATTTCTAAAAATGAACAAATACACAAAAAAAAAAAATTGCCAAAAAATACATCCAGATCTAAACAATTTCACAAAAAATACATAAACAAATTGAAATACCCACACGCTCATCATTTTAGCAATAATAAATTTATAAATAAATTGAAATATCCACCACAAACATAGTTTACTAAGAACTCGTTTCATCTCTCAAAGAACAACACACAGACCATTGTTCTACCTTCATCGAACCACCATGAATGATCTCATTTCTTTGTCTTTCATCCATCAAAATTCAATTTGTGAGTGATGATTTTGGTATGATAATAGGACGATGTGGAGGCAACAAAGATGATAAAGAAAGGAGAAGCAAAAGCAATAGTGGTTGAAGAGGAATCATAACTAAAATTTAAAAAAATTAAATAAAATTTAATTATATATAAATACAATTAAAAATGAGTTTAACTCACAAAATACAAATTTAAAATAACTAAATAGAACTTACTCAATTCTGAGGAAGATGCACATGATGAACTCCACCTTGACACAATAATTTGGGGAAGGATAAGAAGCATATGTATTTCAATTTGATTTGGAACTAGAGAGAGAGAGAGAAAAGAACATAGGAGAGAGAAAAAAGATGGAGAAAATTGGATAGTTTGTATGACAAAACATCAACCATTAGTGATTAAACTGATTTTTGTTATGAACTTAATATTATAGCTGTGATGAGTAAATATTTCAGACTATATCTATGTTTCATATATATAGAGAGAGTATATGTTTACCTTATTGCGTAGTTTTTTCTTAAAATTAAAATTCTGATATATATATATATATATATGAACATATGAGAGTTACATGTTAAGATTAAATAATCAACATAGTAAGTTCAGAATATTAATTATCGGCTAAATTTTTTTTCGTGTAAATTAACATTCATTATATATTGATATGTTTAGAGAATTATGTACAATTCGCGTGTCATGAATGTAGTTATTTTAAATATGACAAATGAAATAATACATAGAAAGTAATCTCAGCATACTTAATTTCAACATAACTTATCACATCATAACTAATTTCATGATGACTTATCCTATCCCAGCATGACTTGCCATATTGTAACTGATTTCATCATAACTTATCGTATTATAACTTATCATATCAAATACCAGCATAATTTGTTCTCAAACCAAACGATCCCTTACAACGCTACCAGTCAAATCAAGCACACTATTCTATCATGACAAATCACTAGTACTCTTTCCATCCTTTGTAGTTGTCATGTTGCACTTTTCAAAAGTCAATTTGACTAATTTTTAAAGCTAAATTAGATTAAATTAATTTAATATTTTAAAATAAATATCTAAATATTCAAAAAATTATATAAAAATATTATTGATTGCAATTTTTTCATATCAATGCGATGAAGAAATACATTTAAAATGTTAGCCAAATTTCATATAGTTTGATTCTAAAAAAATTAATACAATTAAAAACGAATGGATAGAGTACCTATTTCCAGTAATAAAGTGATGTGATGAGATTAATTAGTTAAATTGTGTGCATAAATGCTCCACGTGTAGCAGCTCACGATATATTTTCAGTTCAATAGTTGCTTAACCCTTTCCCACTCTCCCACATTGACATGGTGTTAGGACCTACCTCTTTGTTTCCTCCATCGTTGCTTGATTATACATATATGGATACTTTAGTTAGTTGGTCGTGAATTTTTACTTTGTTAGAGGGAGATTATGTCACGCTACCGGTGAAAAGAAAAATCAAATTGAATTACAAATTGAGTCAACTCGAGAAAAAAAATTTGACTAATAATTTGATATTAAAAAAAAAATTATAATTAGATTGATTTAATTTTAACTTTAAAAAGTCAAATAGAGAGCAAATCGATGCAACATCATTTAATGTATTTGTGTGTGTGTGTATATATATATTATACTTTTAACATATTATTTCAAGATTGATTTAACTTGATTGGTAGGGATAATTACCTTTTGAGTTCCTTTTATAAAATATTTATTATTTTTAAATATATTTTTTTCGTTATTACCTAGACATCCCATATTTAAAAAATATTTATCATTTATAGCAACTGTAGTATATATTTTAAAAATAAATTATATATAATATATATGTACTAATAAATGTATTAAAATGTATCATATTTATTTTGGTTAAAAAATGCATTATATAATATAGATGTGTTATACTACGTATAAAAATAAATTTGCATGCAATATAGATGTATAATAAGTGTCTTAAAATGTATTTAGCTTGCTTGATTAAAAAAATCTAAATTATATATTAAAAGTGAATTATACATGTGTTAAAATTAATTTATACAACTATATTTGACAAATTTTTTAAAATGTCATAAATTTAGGTAAGTTTTCATTATTAGTAACTCTATAGCTCAAATCATAAATCAAACCAATACTAATGTTAGTAAAAAAGTTAATCAACACTAAGAATGATAATGATAATGAATATTTATTCTTTAGTTTTACATTGGTTTAGACAATTAAAATACATAACCTAATTTTAATTTTTCTTTAATGTTTGCTCATTTAATTATTTTGTACATATTATACTTATTTTAGTATGACTTGGTACTTAAAATTTATGATATTTTCGTTTGACTTATTTTAGTATGATTTAGTTATTTAAATTATGATCATTTTTATTATGACTTATTTATTTGCAATAGTTGTTCTATGCGATCTCATTAATATTTTTTGTTAAATATTTTAGTGTCTTCACTCATATTATGTTTTGTGTTTTTCTTATAAAACACCCTAGATACTTGTATTTTTATAGAACTAAAAGAACATTTGAAGCACAAACATATGCTTTTATAATACTTTATAAAAAAAATTAAAAAAAAGTACAATAACACAAAATAATGGGAAAAAAAAGTTCAAAAAAACCCGAAAACTTGAAAAATTCAAAAAATCCAAAAAAAAATCAAGGATAAAAAATCCAAATTTTATTGATTTTATTTGGTTTATATATTTAAAAATTTGACACAAATAATTTAATTTGACATTTAAAAAATTTGAATGAACCCGATTCATGTACAACCCTATATCAGACAAATGGGATGTTTATTGTTCTATTTTTGCATAAAAGAAAACCAGAATAATTATATTGATTATTTACTTTTCGCTCTTGAATTTTTATGTTACATGAAGTACAATTTCAATCAATTGAAGTAATGGATAAAATTCTCGTGAAGAATATGTTAGCAAAAATGCGAACAAAATCGTGGTTGAGAAATCTTCTCCTTGATTCTAGAAAGTGATTCTCGTCGAATAAAATTTTGCACAGTACTTCACAAATCTAATGGTTAGATATCATGTGTCACTTCGAATTACGAGTTTGTGGTGAACTACTCTTTTACTTTCTACTCTGCCTTAATGGCTCCCTGCTCAAATGTTTAGTAGAAAAAGACTTACAAATACTTCCTCTATTCAATTTTACTTGGCCCTATTGACTTGACACAAAGATTAAGAACTATTAAATAATAGAATAATTTTATCAAAATGCCCTTTGAATATAATAAATATTATTTCTTGAAAAATATAATAAAAAAATGACTATAATTAATAATAAAAATAAATTAAAAATTAAGTATAAAAATATTTTTTAATTTTATAAAAATGGACGAGTATTATTAAACACTCTAAAATAGTATAGAGATCATGTAAAGATGGACAGTAAGTGTATATTGACATGAAATGTCTAGATCACATGACTTTAATTACTACACATATCCAAATCATATATGAACATGAGGGCAGTGTCGTTTTTTTTTTTTTTTTTGAATAGTCATCTCCTGGGCACTAACTTTCTTCAGCCAACCAAGTTACAACCTTAATGCAGAAAAGCATCCTTCCCCTCCTTTTCATTCATGCTACAACGCTCCTCAACCTCACCTTTATTCAAAACCAACAGAAGGGTTAACTTCAAGAGAGCAATATGGATGAAACAAAACAAATGGAGAAATGGCCAGCACAGCACCTAGAACTGGCGAGTATGAATGTGTTTGGAACTGAAAGGACGCTCAAGCTTTTAGCAACGGAACATATTTCATGAATAATCAAAAGCCAACAATGATTCAGTTGAGACCCTTCCATTTGTCGATAGATTGAGGTGCCATTCAATGGTACATCCCTATGAGAGGTGTCAGCATTTGCTACTACAGCATCCGGGAAAACCCAATATAATCATCTGGTAGGTATCTTCGCAAACCACTGAGCACCTAGTGACCTGTAAAAACAATTGTCTTTCCAAGAATGAACGTTACCACTGTCAACTCAATGAAGAAGATTGTGTTGATGAGACCTCTATCAACTGTCCATCCAAATATGGTAATTCCTCCAGGATTGTTCTGCAAATACATAACTGCTAAACCAATTATACATAAAGTGAGTTTACTTGCATGAGATCAAATGCCACAGAATAAAGAAAGACAAAATAAAACAACCAAGATTGAGGTTGTCTATATTAATCTTCAATATCCACTTATTTGGGATTAAGGGCGTAATTGTTGCATTAATTGCACTCCATTTGGGCCGGATTACATTCCATAGAGAAGGAAGGGGTGAAAAAGAAATGACAGCACCACAGGTAATGGAAAAAAGAGAGATAAATCATATTGATCAGATATAAGTGTAATATGTTGCTAAAACCTTGAAAGGCAAGGGAACCTCTTTTATTTTTTCTATCTTTTTTTTAAGTGCATCAAGAAATAGACTTTTTGGGTAAGGACCGACATTTGAGTAAATGATGTCTTAAGATTGACCTGCCAGAGACATCAGTTCTTATTGACATGATGTTAACGAGCAAGAACACCATATGTATACAACTGCACCCTTTATAGAATTTCTGTTTGTGTAGTGAAGCCATATTTCCATCAAAAAGTGAAAATATTTATTCTCAGAAGCTTGCATGTTATCTATGGCCTTACCTACTAAGTAAATAAATGCTTCAACTTTTTGCAAACATGTATAGGCAAAAGGGAATCCTAGTTCTTTGCCTCAGTACTGAGGTGTCATCAAAGTCAAGTATTGCATACCTAGGGCTTGTCTCTTTTGGTAGCAAGACATGTAAGAAGCCAATTGTGTATTTGTTGGTTCTGTAACAAAATCTACGGACTCCAAATCACTTTCCGAGAAGTTCAAATAGAATGAGCTAGATCGGCTAGCAGCTTCCAGGTTACTCATGCTAGTTGAGTTTCTCATTTGTGAGGCTTCACCAGAAGTGCATGTTGCCAAAGCATGCCACCTACTCGCTATTGATCCAATACCTTGGGCTCTGTGGGATATTTTTGCAGCAGCATTTAAGCAAAGGATCACCCCAACAACCTGAACAACTGAGGAGACCTGAGGAAGGAAGAAGGATAAAAAATTAGCCTTGAAAGTAGAGCTTTAGACAAATGCCTCACTTCCAACAAAAAGTGAATCATGACAGCTAATGATGTACGCGAAAATGCACATAAAGAAGTACATTGGACATGCGAATGGAGGGTTGATTACCTCAGTCATGGAAGGATTTTCTGGAATTCTCAAACAAGTATGAGAAGATTGAGAATTAACTATATTAACCAAGTGATGACCATAATACATGGGAAATAATTGCATTTTGGATCAACTGAAAACTACAACCAGATAACATATGTCTATCAAAAGGTAGGACGGTCAAAACTTACAGCAAAATCACCACCATTGATGTAAGTAATCAGCCCAGGATAACCAGTTGTTTGGAAGAGAGTCATAAAATGGCTCACAATGACAATTAAGAACAACAGCAGAAGATAGATTCGAAACCTATGGCTAATTTTGGAGAGGTAATAACGTAGACGAACATGCTCTTGTATCAAAACAAAACAGTCAGGCTCCCTTTCCAAGAACTTCGCATAGTCAACAAAATGTATAATCTGTAAGCTGCAGACCAGGTGGAACAAAACACAAGCCGACAAGAAAATTGCAGTGATATAAGTCCATGATGAAACAAAAGCTAATGAAATGGCAGCCGATTGACACCATGACTCGCGTTGCACATATAACATGCGAATTATTTCACGTGCAGTCTTCAAAAGTAAACATGGTAGCATCCACAATAATAGCAAGCGAACAGAATCCTACAAAACAAAATACAATAAATGTTTTAAGTCCTACATAAGTCGTGAGAATGTATATTATTAAGGAAAGTGAAGAAGTCCTAATGAGAAAACTGGTTTATTTAGTACTCAGGCTTAGGATGATAACCACGCTAGTAAACTTACCTAGTTTGACTTCACTTTTATTTATTAATATAATCTAGTTTGACTTCAGTACCTGACCAGGCATACGGAGCTATAATCATCCAGGGCTTGACGATTTCTTTAATTTGGTAGAGTAAATACTACATTCTTTTTTGAGGCATATATCAGGTAGCCCCTCAACTTGCATAAATAAAAGGAAGAATGGATGAAACTACTACAAGGAAATCTAAGAGTTGTTATCTTTCATCACAAAACTTAAGTTCCATGTTTGTTTATAGATTGAAAAGGTTTGTTTCTCTACATTTTATGACTATCCTTATGCAGACAGAGGATGTGGTTATTAAACCATCAATATCAGCTGGGTTAGTGCACTCCTTTAAGCATTAAAGCCTCCATGTTCCCAATCGTGTATAAGAATGAGCCGCAAAACTTTCCAGCTTGCAGATCTCAACACATCTTTTCCTTCACTACTGCTTTTCGTTTTCATTCAAATTCCTTTATTTTTCTAGAGTGGGAATCATCACAAAAGAACATCAATAAATTTCCAAAATTAATTCGTAAAATAGTGCAATAAACCAAAACTAGATCCACATGGAAATATGGCATCACAGACATACTAAAGTGGGGTTATTCGCCGACAAAAATGTGTTAAGATTGGGTTTTATTCTATTGAGACCAAGGAAGAAGCAATATTCACTTACAGAAATCTTCTTATGATATTGATCACTGAAGCGCTCGATATGGCCGCTGTAGCGATCGACAAAGAGGAACTTGCGGATTCCGTACTTGCGAATATTATGTGAAAGGCAAAGCAAAGATACAGCCGCTAGGAGAGCTTGAGAAACCAAAATATCAAACTCAAAGCTCTTAATTTGAGCATTTTGACTATTGGAGAGCTCCAGCGTAACCATAGGAAGCAGAACCCCTAAGAGCAAAAAGAAAACCCATGACACCACAAAGCTCAAAACTGAACACTGATTGAAACCCAACAAAGTAAGAAATAATTCTAACTTTTGAAGGGTTTTGTCTAAATCAGTATCATCACGATCATGATTTCCATTTCCATTTTCTTGGGATTTGAGCAGAGGAGGAGTTTGATCCTGTTCTTGGGGTTTTGATTCTTCTACATGTACAATGAGGGTCTCATCCATCAGACAAATTAGGATTAATCAAGAAAGGATTGAGCAAGTAAACGAAATGAAGTCAAACCAATACATTATTGGAGCAAATCAGGAAATGAATGCGTTTGATGTAAGGTTAAGACAGACGGAGTAGGTCTAAACATTAACTCTTTTTTAAGTTTGCTAATTTTTAAAATAATTTTAAAAAAAATTAAAATTTGATCAAAATAAGTTATAAGTTAAAGTTAAAAGCAGCACCCCAAACATTTTATTTTTATCTTAAAAATTATGATAGTTTGATTAAAAAATTATTTTTTTACCCTAGAAAAATATCCTTAACTAAAGTAACCATAAATACTCTCTTCCTTTCTCATTATTTTAATTCAAACCATAGTTCAACACTGTTCTGTTCTTCCAAACTACCGCCCAACAATGTCCTTCTTTCACTATTTTTTTAATAAATAATTTATGATAGTAAGAAAAATACATAAATGATAAATAAATATTTTTATTCATGAACGTAATAAAAAAATATCTTAAATTTTTTATGTGAAATAAGAAGCGACGTGCATGTCATTAGAAAAAATAAATATTATTGGTTGGTTCAATGTTGGAAGTTTGTTGAGAGGGGAAGAGCAAATTGGAATAATTAATATATTTTGGCAATTGAATATCTCAATCATGTTTCAATTTCGATCATGAAAAAAAAGGCATCTTAAAATTTGCATGTGATCTATCCAAATTATACATTTTAAAATTTAAAAATAAATTGTGTATATAAAATTTACTTAAATAATAAGTTTATATTGATATGAATTAAAATATAAATTTATTTTGCTTTAGTTTTTTTAGACAAAAACATCTTGGAGTAATCAGTTTTTATAATGTTAACAACTTGAATGTTATTTCAGACATTTTAATTAAGAAAATGCTTAGCAACACTTATGTACCAAACACATTAACAACTTTTTTTCAGCTACAACACTCTTATCCAAACACATAACGACTTATTTTTTAAATAAATTCAACACTTTAAAAAGTGCTTCTAAAGTACTTTTTAAAAGCTCTTTTTTTTAAGCTAAGCCAAACGGGCTTTAAATCAAGTTCATTTCCAATTAAAAAAAGAAAAAGTGATAATTTGATCAAGATCAAGTCAAATACTTTATTGATTAAGAGATTAAATTAAAATAGTGTGAATTGTAATTTTTAAAATTTTTAATCTTTTAAAATATACAATTTTTTCTAGTTGGACTCCTTAGCTAACCCATTTTGAAATATACAATTTTTTCTAGTTGGACTCCTTAGCTGACCCATTTCAAAGCAATCATTCTTTTTTACTTCATTTTAAAAGAAAAATTGTCTTCCTCTTCCTCTTTAAAAAAATAGAACTGCTCATCTTCTTCTTTTTTTTCAAAGTTTTTCATCTTCGTCTTCGTCTCCTTCATCTTCATCTCACGCTTTACTCTTCATCTTGGTCATATTCTTCTCTTTCTATGGACATTGTTATCCTAATAAAAAGTAAAAGTATTTCTCTATAGTTAGAGTTTTGAGTTTGAGTTTTTTTAGTTTAAAAAGAAAAAGAAGAATATGCATGACTATGTTTATTGTTTCTCCAAATATTTCATAGTTTGTTGCTCTATTTTTTCCCTAATAGAATGTCAGGATCTGATTTCGAGGGTGATAGCATTTGTCTTTATCCCACCGAGACAAGCCAATCTAAGCCGATCACAACAATATTATACACAATAATGTGAAAGTTGGATCAACACAACATTATGAATAACAAGTCTATAAAGCAACAAGGACATAAACAAACTATAAACCGTCCCAAAATTGGTTATCACAAGATGCAAGCCTCTAATACATCAGAATGAGAAGAAATGGTACAAGTCTCGATAGTATCTATCTCCCAAATGAAACAAAGCTACTAATAGATATCTGTCAATCTTGAGAGTATGATGGAACAACAAGCAACTACCTCTCAACTGTCAAAGCTTGATCAAGAAGAAGAAGAAGAAGAAGAAGAGAGTCAGCAGGATCTAGACTCATTACCTACACACATGTGTAGAAAAACAAGGGTGAATACCAAGGCACCAAATAAGCAGACCTAATCACTGGTAGAGAATAATAAACTAAGCACTCCTTCCATCCCAACCACATACCTCCAGACTCCAAAACTTGTACACAGGAACACCTAGCATATACAATATATAGGCAACATAAACAATTTCAGTCTTATATCACAGTGTCTCAATAGTCAACTTTACATAATATACAAGACTCAAATATTTAATATATATCACAACTTTTCAGTAGATCCATCTCAAAAATATACAACATTCTAGTCATCAAGACGTATCACTTTCATAATTATGAGTGCATATAAGATGTCCATATAGACCATCTATTCATAAACACATACTCAATCTCATTATCAAATAGCCAAAACCATTTTCCTTCGTCTTTTCATCACCAATGGAACATCAAGTGATTCATGTCATCATTTTACAATAATCACTTTCACAAGTATAAAAATAGGTAAGATATCTATATTACATCATTTATTCAAAATCGTCAATCATTTTTATTGTTTTTTCAACACTTGAGTCATGAACAACATCTTACGTAATAATCACATCATAAAGTAGTTCAAAATTTTCAAATATCTTTAGTCATCATAGCTCAGGACAATTCATCAATTGAGTCTTTATTTCACAAGCATTTAGTTTCACAATTTCTAATAATATCTCAATATAAGCATTTAGCTCAACATTTTATAAAAAGTAATTCAATAGACAAAACCATGTAACATGAATCAAAGTTCAACACTTAGAACATCGTGAACACTTTCACATTATCGACAATGGCATCACAAGCACATTTAACGATGTCAACTTACAAGTCTAAGTCCACAAAATAGTCATTATTTTATAATTCAAGTCATACATGTCATCATTTCCACCTTCTCATTACCCAAATCGTATCCACTAGAATAGTTTACTAACCCGTAAATTTCACACTGAAACAAAATACTAAGTTCAATAAACTCAATAAAGGTTAGAGTCCACTTGACTCAACTTAGCCAATCAATCACTCCAACAACAATTGAATTAAATTCGAATCACCACAATCTACTTGAAAATGAATTCACAATCACAATACTAAACTAACAACACTAAAATCAAGCAATTCGGAAAAAAGAAAAAAATTATATAAAAATTCACTATAAAAAATTAATGCTGAAATCTGAAAATTTTTAGATTGAAAGAGTTTCTCTTATGATTAGGAAACCACCAGTGAAAAGTAATTCAAAAATGAAGTTAAAACAAGATCATAATCATCAATTTCATAAGAATCTCAAAGTTTATGAAAATCCTCAAGTCTCCCAATTGAATTTTTCAATTTTGATTCTAAAATCAAGAGATAATTAATAGATAATGATAAGGGAAGTGATAAATACCTTTTTTAAAAAATCAATCACAAGTCATCCTAGCCAAACTCTGCGAGTTTGATAGTAGAGAAATATGTTCAAAATGGGAGTATAGGGGTCTAAAAAACCCCTCTGATATAGCAAAAGCGACACCCGAACATTAAAATCAGCCTTGGCTATAGCAACGAATAGGTCACTAGCAGATTCACTTTTGGGACTAGTCAATTCCTATAGCGGCTTCGTTATAATCAGGTCTCAAAAGCGGCCAAAGCCTTCGCTAAAGAGAACCCTGCACCAGAACACAACAAAAACTCTATGAAGCAATTTCAAAATTCGGAATCAACCATCGAGATACATTTGCAACCTTATACACACAAACTATATATGCAACCCTACTAAATTCAATATTCCAAACTCAATAAAATCGTCAAAAATCAAATCTGAGGCCTCCTTGACCTGGAACCTTATTAAGTGTCTTAATTCTAACTTAGGCCACTGGAAACATCAAAACAACATCGGGGCATTCAAAAATTATGAAAAACATGCTTTTATCACTAAAATCACCTTTAGTGAGCATTGAAAAAAAATCAAAAAATCAATCTGAGCAACAGAATTTAAAATAGTGACAAAAGTTAAACCAACTTAAATTTTAACTCAAATTTTCAAATCTGAACCTAAAATCTACATAA
>DF364044.1:1654-14752 GCA_000787875.1 Solanum virginianum | reverse complement strand
ATCTGAACCTAAAATCTACATAATAACCCAGATTTGATTTTGATAATTTTCCTAGGTCAATTTCCATGTTCCAAAATTGATGGAATCTATGCGGAATTTCGTTTTAACACACAAATCTCTGAATAACTCAAAATTTTTAAATTAGAAATTCAAATCTCAAAAATTAAATCTTTGGCAAAAACCTCTACTTTCACAAAATTTCTCAAAAGCCAACTTTTTAAATCTGAAGGCCGCCAACGGTAGGGGTAAAATAGTAATTTTATCAAAAAAGTAAAAAAAATGACGTTCAGTGTCATTACATCATCCACCACTAAAATCATATTCGCCCTCGAACATAAAACAAAGAGTTTTCTTGAAGTCTCAAAAAGATAAGAGTAGCGGGTCTAGATATCAGACTTTGTCTCCCAAGTTGCCTCTCCCTTTGGTTGATGTCTCCTCTGAACCTGTACTGAAGTTATCTTTTTGGTCCTCAATATCTGGACATTTTTGTCTAGAATAATCACTAGCTCCTCCTCATAACTAAAATCCAAACCTAACTCTATCGAATCACCAGTTATCATATATGATTATCTAGAATCTAACACTGTAGTATCGAAACATGAAACATCGGATGCATAGAAGGTAGACTAGGTGACAAAGCAAGTTTATAGGTCATCTTCTCCACTCGCTCAACAATCTTAAGGGGGCCAATATTCCTAGGATTGAGCTTGCTTTCTCCCCAAACCTTATGACACCCTTCATGGGTAAAATCCTCAACCATGCTCGGTTACCCTCTATGAACTCTAAAGATCGAACCTGCTTATCGACAAGACTCTTCTGGTGACCTTGCATTGTCACAATTTACTCTGAATCAATCACACCTGTTCCACGGTATTTCTAAGCAAACCAATGTCCGGAGTATCCACTAAAAGCTAATCAAACCACCCAAAGGGGTGATTACCAAATGGGCCAATCTGAAGCCCATCTAAAAATAACATAGTCTCCAAGATAAACCTACTTTCCTCATAGCCATGAAGCAATGTTGATCTACTACCTTATACACCAGTTGTGGACATACACCAATCACTGCACACTCGTAATATGCATACACTGCAACCTTAGTCATTTTTCATCCTCGTTCATAATTCTCCACCAAATTTAAGCTACACAAATGTGATCTTTAGAAAATGAATGTTCATGACTGAGAACCCAATAATCTGACTCAAAGAAGATAATAATTAGGTGAGCAATAAGTGGATGATACTCTCAAGCATATAAAGTCCATAATAATATTGTTGGGCTACTGATATAATAGCTGGAATTGTAGACAAACTCCTAAAAATGGCAAAAAAATGAGTCCTACAACCCTCAAGATCAATCACATAAAGTCCAAACATGAGCTTAATAGCAAGATAAATATCAAGGCTATCAAAAGATTGAATTTCCCCATGATAGATCTCATACAAGAACTATAAACCAAGTTCGCACATATTGTGCACTGGTACACACTAATTACCAAAGATTTGTTCTGCCTTTAATTTCTATGATTAAAACTCTTCTGGTTATTCGGTTCCCACCTATTTGACCTTCCTCTGTACCTAATTCTTATTTGATTACCAACACAGCTCAAAAAATACCTAACCTATCAGAACTCAACACATTCACTATATTCCAACAACTGAAACTAACACATCTGATCCCAACAAATTATCGTGACTTTGCTATTACTTTACTGATGCTTTTTATAACACCCCTTAACGTAGCTCGGAAAGAACCTATGATATATTTTTTTAAAATATCTTAAAAAATCTGTGCAAAATTTCACAAAGCCCACTTTATATTGTTGTTTATAGGGCAAAATTATGTGGAAAAATGGTTACCTACAGGGTATAGGTTGCCCATGTCAAAAAAATATTTTTTTGATGAAATTACGCAAATCAGTATTGCCTGCGATAGGTTCGTGTCACACACTTGTTGCGCCATAGGTCAAAAATTCTTGAAAATTTCTCTTTTTCAGCTAAGGGCATTTGGGTAATAACCCAATACCTATATAGATAAGAATTTTGTGTTTTTCAGCCATTTCAAGCCTAGAACTCTCAAATTCCTGTCTAATCTTCACCAAACCTTCCATTCTATCTCAAGAACTCTTGTTGAAATTCAAGAAACCAAGTGAAGCCCAAGTCTTCTGCAAGTTCATTTCAAGAAAATCTCAAGTTTAAGGTATATGTGTCTTCTATCCATGAGTCCTTCCACCCATGGAGCCCCAAAATTATTTTTATCAAATTTTTTAATTCTAATGACTAATTCTTTATGGGTATCTTTTACTATCACTCTATTACATGAAATATGTTGGAAATTTATTGATTATTGATCTATCAATCTATGGGTTCCTACTAATGATTGAAATTATGATATGTTTCTTACACTAAAGCTTTGTAAGCTATGACATATTGAAAGACTTGAAAATATTGTAAATTTTTGAATGGTTTTCATGACACCCAAATTGGGGTTTTGCATGTATATTGGTGGGTTGTTTGAATAACTTCTTAAATAGTTTTAATTTACCCCTCTCATGTTACTTACTCTTGAATTCTATGATTTTAATCTTAAATACATATACCCACTATATTTTGACTATGTTATGTGGCAAATCTCTTATATGATGAAGGTTTTATGGCAAGACATGAGATTTATGAATGTTATTAATGTTGAAGGGAAATTAAGTATGCTATGAGCTCATGAGAATGTTATGAATGATATGAAACCATTTATTTGATATTATGATGTGATGATTTGATGAGCTAGTTTATGATATTCAAAGCTATAACTATTGTAATAATGCCATGAGATACAATGAAGTTGAGGATCGTAGTGAGATGAATTTCAAGTTTCTAGGTCTATATTTTGAAAGTTGATATGTAACTATGAGATACTATGAAGTTGAGGATTGTATGAGATGAATTTCATGTTTCCACCTCCATGTTTTTCAAAGTTGATATGTACGATTGTGATAGGTTGTTTAGGAATGATTTAAATTGATGATATTCACTATATGTCTTAAAGTATGATTTCTAAATAATGAGGGATGAAGGCTTATGAGACATTCTATGTTTATTATTTTGACTTATGAAAAGTTTTCCTATGAATGAATGTTATAGTAGAGGATCTCCCATCTATTTAATGAATGAATGTATCATAGTGGAGTATCTCCCATCTAAGGAATGATTAAGGAGCTATCTTATGACTTTGACTCTATGATATCAATGGGTTGGGGACAAGATAAATTGCCCTCCCACATGACTTGGAATGATTTTAATGATATGATTCTACAACTTATGATCTTCTACTCTTGTGAGAGCACTACCTAGCACTAAGTGGACTAGAGGCGAATACCTGAGTCCCAAAAATACGTGCCACCATAAGTAAAGGGATTAGAGGCAATTACCCAAATCCCTAAGAGGCGAGTACCCTAAAGATAAGGGCTTAAGGTGAGTACTCAAGTCTGAGGGATTGAGGCGAGTACCCGAGTCCAAGAACTAGAGGTGAGTATCTGATTCACATGTGGCTTATTGGATCCACTTAGGCAATAGGAGGTTCACCTTGGCGAAGTGACTTCCCCTTTTCTTTCGGTGTCAGGGAAACATAGGGACTCCATGATTAGCTCACATGGTTTATGTTGCTTATGGTCTTTCTCACCGTGTTTTATGAACTCTCTAAGGCTTATGGTATATGTCACTCTTGATCTATGATTTTCTTATATATGCTCATGATCCCCTCATGTCCCTATGATATCCTCTTATGATGATTTATGATAGTTTCTTCTTATTATTTCCAAATATGCTTAGTACAACTGATGGTGTTTCAAATTCATATAACTCATCATTTTACAAACTCAAATGATTTCCTCACATATGTTTATGGTCGCTTGATATTATAAATGGTGTTACTATGTGACACGGCGCATGGGGAACCTGAAAGGACCCCAAGTAAGCCTCTTAACATATTATTATACATCCTTGGTCGCGGAAGCAATAAAATACAACAAGAAGTAGTAAATAGGGATAAACGGACTTGAGGGACAACTTTCATATTATAAACATCAAGGATCAAGAGAGAGTCAAAGCTCATAGCATAATTACACATCATGTCCAACAACACCTCTACTACATAGATACTTAGCGGTGGTGAAGACAAGCAACTGGCTCACCCTCATAGTCAACATACACCAAAGAAAGAGAGAGAGTCTTAATACATAGCCTAAGATCAAAGACATTGCCCTTGAAATGGAGGACTCACCAACTAGCTTGAATAGATACTACTAGCCATGTGGAGGAAGATGATGACTAAATGAAGCTCCGATCCCTACATGGTAATATCATATAGGTATAGAGTATGCGTTAGTACACTTGTATGTACTAACTATGTAGGATACAATGCAATAAGAGATACGCAACATAAATGGAATGCATAAGTATGATTAATGGATAGCATAATAGTAATATGACATGTATGAATGACGCTTGAAGTAAAAATGCTTATATAGAACATATTACATATATAAGAAAAGACCATCATCATAGACCAAGCATACTACTACTCAAAATCCAAGGCTTAGCACCCCCTTGGAAGGTGATCAACGTATATACCCCTCAATCGGTAGATGGATATCACACCCTCCATCATAGTGGTCAAGGTATATACCCCTTAATCGGTAGATGGATATCACACCCTCCATCATAGTGGTCAAGGTATCAACCCCTTAACATGGTTAATGGACTTCACACTCTCCATTATTCCATCTTCATTTCATCATCATATAGTCATTCAACTCATAAGACATGCATTGGACATTCAATTCCTCAAGAACCCATAACTGATCATTTTATCAAACACTTAGAGAGTCTGTAGTGCTAGCGTAAAGCCATGCAATTCAAGAGTGTTATCATATATATACTTCTTTCATCATGATCTACATACATTCCTTTTCATCAACATTTCATCATCATTCCATCTTTATTTCATCATCATATAGTCATTCAACTTATAAGACATGCATTGGACCTTCAATTCTTCAAGAACCCATAACCGATCATTTTATCAAACACTTAGAGAATGTGTAGTGTTAGTGTAAAGCCATGCAATTCAAGAGTATTATCATGCTAGAAAACTCAATGTAAAACTATCAGTAGATACTTGATAACATCCTCAAGCAATATACATCAAAACCCTTCATCAAACCTTACAATAGATCTTAGATTCATAGCTCAAAACATAGTAAAACAGTCGCAATTTTATAAACCCCCAAGATAGTGTGTAGTGAAATTCATAATAGATAAGACCCATGAGTAAATCAATTTTAAATCATGCAGTTTTTAAGAAAAGGAAGCTTGGGCATCATGGGTGAAAGGAATCCATGAAAGAAACCCACACACCTTAGCGTTTGGAGAATCCTTGAAGAAGATTGGAGATGGAGACTTGAAGCTTGAGAGAAAATCCTTAGATCCGGATGTGAAACACACATACCTTAGATTTTGGAGAATCCTTGAAGAAGATTGGAGATGCAGAGTTGAAGCTTGAGAGGAAATCCTTAGATCTGAATGAGTTTTAGACTTGAATTTAGGAGATGAAATATTGTCTAAGTGTTTGGAAGAGTATTTGGGAATGTCTTGGATGATATGATGGTGAAATAAGGCTAAGTATAGGTATTTTCATGCCTGGGAAGGCTTAGGCCCAAGACTCAAAAGTCTTGGACTGAACTGAAAAACAGGATAGCAAAATACACTGGGGCGCGTCGCGTCCCAAATGCGGATTAACACTATTTTTCGTCAAACTTTGAAATTTCAAAATTCGCTATAGTTTCTCTAAAATAGGGTTAGACACCTTTCCCACTCAATTTGACCCCCTGAACAAGAATATGAAATCAGATTTTTGATATCGCACATGAGAACAAGAATATGAAATGAGATTTTTAAAATAATGCATGAATTTTTAGATATATGGAAATGACAATTCTGGACATTTTCGAGGCACATTTTTGAGCACTTTTTGGGGTCATTTCAATATCTCCCCCTTGGGAACATTCGTTCCCGAAAGTCAAAGAAATGTACAAGAGAAGAGTAATCATAAAAAGGTCAGCCCAAACAAGAATGCAACAGTACACTTTGAAACACCATTTTCAAAATCTCAACATAAGTGTAAAATCAGCATGAACCTTTTCAATGTAAACATGAATGCATGCAAATGACTTGGGGCGGAAACATGAGATATGAAATCATAAAAGGGGTTTGACATGAAATCATAAGCTTGAATAGAATGAAAGAGGTACGGATATCACTTTTCCATGCCCGCTCCGGCTTCCCGAGAAACACTACTGGCCAAAAAATGACGGACTGTGTCACAAAAATAAGCGATAGACTAAGCAACGTAGTCCGTAGCTTTCTTATTTGTAATTTTTTTAAAAATATTTTAATTACGAAAAGCGTCAGATAGAAACTATGTGTCCACCACTTATTTCCACGGATTTTTCCAGCAAATATTATTTATTTATTTTTAATATATTCTTATTAATTGCAACGGATTCAATGACAAAGTCCATCACTTATATAATTTTTTAAAATTAAATATTTAATTATTTTAAACATAGGAATTATAATAAAGAAATAATATTTTTTTAAAAAATGTTATGACGGATGGCGTGTAATGACCGCCGCTTTTTTTTAAATTCCTATTTAAATAATTCAATCTTTATAATTATATTAATTATTATTTTAAAAAATGCGATGGATAGAATGGGTATCTTTTATCGCTTTTTTTATTAAAAAATAATTTTAAAACAGATTTTTTAAAAAGAAATAATATTTTATTTAAAAGGGGCGATGGACTCAGGGACACCGTCCGTCGCCCCTAAAATTAATATGACCCCCAAATTAAATCATTTCCCCCTCACTCTGTCTCTCACTTAACGGGAAAAAATCCTAACCATGCCGCCTGTTTGTCACCGTCGTTGCCGTCCGCCATTCAACGTTCAAGTGCCGCCTCTCGCCGTCCATTCGGACAAGGTGTCCTCGCCGGTGGAACTGTAAGTCCCCGTATCTCTTTCTTCTCTTTTTTGTCTCATTTTGTTTATAATTAAAAATGTTGAATCTTTGTTAGTTTAACTTAAATATGTTGTTTACATTGTTATATTGATTGTGAATAAGAGAAGAAAATTTGTGTTTTGGTTTTAGGGTTTAGTTTAATTTTGGTATGTTGAATTGCTTTGTGATTTTGAGATTTTTGGTGTGTGAGTTAAAGTGTATTTGTAATGACTAACATTGTTGGTTTGTATATTTAAATGTGAATTTGTGAATGAGTATATATTTTTGGATTCTAGTTTGATTTTGGTATGTTGGATTACTTTGTGATTTGGGGGTTTTGGTAGTGTTAATTAAAGTGTATTTGTAGTGACTAATATTGTTGGTTTGAATATTTAAATGTGAATTTGTGAATGAGTATATATTTTTGGATTCTAGTTTGAATTGGTATTTTGAATTACTTTGTGATTTGGGGGTTTTAGTAGTGTGAATTAAAGTGTATAATTTGAAGTGATTAACATTGTTGCTTTGAATATTTAAATGTGAATTTGTAAATGAGCATATATTTTTGGATTCTAGTTTGAATTAGTATTTTGAATCACTTTGTGATTTGGGGGTTTTGGTAGTGTGAATTAAAGTGTATAATTTGAAGTAATTAATCTTGTTTGTTTGAATATTTAAGTGTGAATTTGTGAATAAGTATTTTGGATTGTAGTTTAAATTGAATATTTTGAATTAGACTATAAATTTGAGTGTAGTTAAAATTTGTGAATGAGTATTTTTGGATTTTAGCTTGAAATGTGTTTTAAATTAGTTTGTGATTTTAGCTTGAAATGTGTTTTGAATTAGATTATAAATCAAACTTCCATGTGTATAAATTTTAAATTTTAGTAATTTTGTATCATTGTAGGATATATTCGACCCATGAAGGTTAGCCCACTGACCCGTCAAGCTAATCGGAAAAGGTAAATGTATTTTACTTGTATTTTATATACTTGTTAAATTGAATTTAGTACTTTTATACTTAGAAAGATTCAACTTATACCCATTTGAAACTTGAATTATTATATTTTAGGATATGAAGTAAACTTTAATTAGTTGTGAACTATAAATTGAATAAAATTTAGAACTTGTATTTTATATACTTGTTAAATTGAATTTTAATACTTTTATACTTAAAAAAATTCAACTTATGCCCATTTTAAACTTGAATTACTATATTTTAGGATATGAAGTAAACTTTAATTAGTTGTGAACTTTAAGTTGAATAAAATTTAGAACTTGGAGTTTATATACTGGTTAAATTGAATTTTAGTACTTTTATACTTAGAAAAATTCAACTTTTGCCAATTTAAAACTTGAATTATTATATTTTAGGATATGAAGTAAACTTGAATTAGTTGTGAACTTTAAGTTGAATAAAATTTAGAACTTGTATTTTATACTTGTTAAACTAAATTTTAGTACTTTTATACTTAGAAAAATTCAACTTATGCCCATTTGAAACTTGAATTATTATATTTTAGGATATGAAGTAAACTTGAATTAGTTGTGAAGTATAAGTTGAATAAAATTTAGAACTTGTATTTTATATACTTGTTAAATTATATTTTAGTACTTTTATACTTAGAAAAATTCAACTTATGCCCATTTGAAACTTGAATTATTATATTTTAGGATATGAACTAAACTTTAATTAGTTGTGAACTTTAAGTTGAATAAATTTAGAACTTGGAGTTTATATACTGGTTAAATTGAATTTTAGTACTTTTGTACTTAGAAAAATTCAACTTATGCCCATTTGAAACTTTAATTATTATATTATAGGATATGAAGTAAACTTTACTTAGTTGTGATCTTTAAGTTGAATAAAATTTAGAACTTGGAGTTTATATACTTGTTAAATTGAATTTTAGTACTTTTATACTTAGAAAAATTCAACTTATGCCCATTTGAAACTTGATTATTTTTTGTAGATGGATAATCGTTTGTGGATGTATGACATGTATTGTCAAAATGATGGTCGGCTGAAATCTACATTTATTGACGGTGTTAGAACTTTTATTGATCATGCAATGACACTTGATAGTTTTACAAGAAATCAATTGGTTAGGTGTCCTTGCAGTGCATGTAGGTTCCTAAATTCTTTAGTCCAGATGAAGTTATTATGCATTTGTATCTTAAGGGATTTAAGCCCAGATATTTTATGTGGGTAGATCACAGATAAATAGATGGATAGAATGGGGTATTTTATAATACGATGCCAGTGGATGCATATAATATACTTGTACCACATGGTCAGATTAGATTAGAACTTGTTAGTAGTGGATTCTTGTAGTCAGGTCCCGTATTCCCTGTGGATTCGACCCTAACCTAACCTTTGGTTAGATTAATTGCTGACAGTGATCACTTTCTTATTGGACCGTGAACATCAGAATAATCAAAAAATTATGTCACCGTTGCCATGGAATATGACTAGGTTTTTACTTGAATTCACTATTAGTTAGTTCTAGTGTTGATTTCTAGAATCTCTTGTATTTTACATTTATTTTTATTTTTGTTGTTTGATTTTGTTTGGAGGGTATACTAGGTTGTATGCCCAACACCAAGAGTCAAGCCAATCCCTTAGCTCCACTTAATTTGGAGATCCATTAACTACCAAAAAGAATGCTTACGTGAATAAGGATATTGAGGTTGAGGAGGATATGAATAGGAATGAGGATATGGGTAGAGAGGAGAATCCACAACGTGGGGTAACAGGCCACAATTGAGGGATTTCAATGAAAATGGTTATAGATGAAATCAATATCGATTGAACCCTATGGCTATGGACATTACTGGTGACTTTGCTAGAGAGCCTAGAAATGTTAGATTAGGGCTATGTGCAAATGGTTTTACACCATTCTCTAATTCTGCCATGCCTTATTCTTGCTGGCCAATATTTCTTACTCTATATAATCTTCCTCTTGAAATATGCATGACAAGTTCATTCATATTTTTAAGTTGTATTATTTTGGGTCCCCGCAATCCAAAAAGTTTAATTGATATCTATCTACAATAATTGATGGATAAACTTAAATAACTATTATTCGAAGGTGTATTGACATATGACATATCAACTAAGCAAAATTTTGGTATACGTACTTGTTTGATGTGGACTGTTAACAATTTTCCTGCATATGATATGTTGCCTGGTTGGATGACTGCTGGAAAGCTTGCTTGTCCTTATTGCATGGAGCAAAGTAAGACTTTTACATTAAAGCATGGCAGGAAAAAATAGCTGGTTTGATTATCATCATCAATTCTTGCCAATGGACCACGAGTTCGGAAATATGAAGCATGCATTCAGAAAAAATAGGGTTGAGAATGATCCTTGATGTGCTGTCAAAATACAACATATTTGACGCCTCAAACAAGAGATCTTGTGAGTTCTTAATGCGACTTTTTATTATTTTTATGTGTTGTTTGTGTTGTTCTTGCAAAAAAGTTAGGTTGGCATGATTTTGAAGAAAGGTTGCAGATTTTGCTGAAGCATAGGACATACGAGCACACCCACATGTCGTAGCCCAAGCTACAAGTCATAGGGTGTGTCGTAGAAGGAATCAGAGACTAAAATTCAAAAATTTGCTAAATGGAGGTCTCCCCTACGAGGCCAGCCTACGAGTCGTAAGTCTCACCATGACTCGTATAGGTGGACTCGTAGAAGGAATCAGAGAGCCAAAATGTTGGACAAAAAACTGAAGGCCAAGCCTACGAGAAGAACCCATGACTCGTACCTATGGATCGTACCGGTTCAGTCCAAGATGCGAAAAACCAGATATCAGACCCCGACTATGACTCGTAGGTCACCCTACGAATCGTACCTGCAAGGCGTACCAGCTGCCAGCTGTCTTTTCTATGTTATTTTTAGGGTTTACTTGTAAACATTATAAATATCTTAAGTTAGTTTTTTTGGGAAGAAAAAAAAGAGGATTGGAGATTCTAGATTTCTTAGGAGAGAACTTGCCTTTGAATATTCTTTCAAGAATATTTTAGGGTTTTAGATTAGTTCATTATTTTTGAACCCTGCCTACTATCACTAGCCCGACCAAGGTAGTGACAAATAGGAAAAGTAAAGTAGATGACATGATTCGATTGATGTGTTCTCGTCTAATCAATCAAACTTGACCAAGGGGAGGTTGACTGGGACAATTGGTAACAATTAGTTGGCACGCCATGGTAATTGTCTAAGCGCTATGGTTAAATTCAACCTTCACCTTCATAAGAGGGCTGGAAGAACCTAAGTTATCGTACTGCATGCGAATTTCAAAATGTAGTTATGTTGCCTAGGGAAATCGAGTCAACAAACTATGGTGAACACAATTCCCAAGTTATCTCCAAAATTGAGTATTTTCTCGCGTCTTAATTTAGTGTTTATTTTACTTGTTTTTGAATTTATAAAAAAATTCCCCTATTTAGAGATTTTAGTTATTTATGCTTGAAATGATTAGTAGTGGATTCTTGTAGTCAGGTCCCGTATTCCCTGTGGATTCGACCCTAACCTAACCTTTGGTTAGATTAATTGCTGACAGTGATCACTTTCTTATTGGACCGTGAACATCAGAATAATCAAAAAATTATGTCACCGTTGCCATGGAATATGACTAGGTTTTTACTTGAATTCACTATTAGTTAGTTCTAGTGTTGATTTCTAGAATCTCTTGTATTTTACATTTATTTTTATTTTTGTTGTTTGATTTTGTTTGGAGGGTATACTAGGTTGTATGCCCAACACCAAGAGTCAAGCCAATCCCTTAGCTCCACTTAATTTGGAGATCCATTAACTACCAAAAAGAATGCTTACGTGAATAAGGATATTGAGGTTGAGGAGGATATGAATAGGAATGAGGATATGGGTAGAGAGGAGAATCCACAACGTGGGGTAACAGGCCACAATTGAGGGATTTCAATGAAAATGGTTATAGATGAAATCAATATCGATTGAACCCTATGGCTATGGACATTACTGGTGCCATAGTACTACCTCCTTTACTAGTAGATACTAAGTTCACGATATTGAGTGGATTGCTCCAAATGCTCCAAAATCACGAACTATTTACAGGGCTACAATCAGAGGATCCCTACCGTCATCTCCAAAATGTGGTGTTTATTTGCAAGAGCATCATGGGGACATATAATCTTTCTCTTGATGTTATGGGTTTAAGGGTGTTTCCACTGTCATTGACTAGCAATGCAGCTGTATGGTTATCTAAGCTTCCTCCGGGCACTATTACAAGTTGGGCTGAGTTTCAGAGATTATTCCTTGAAATATATTTTCCAAGATCTAAAATGTTGAAGTTGAAAGACCAAATCAACAACTTTGAGCAATTGCAGGTTGACTATATTAGCACAACATGGGAGAGGTCACTAAATGATAGAGGATGGTCCTCGATCACAAGATTGTTGATGATACTTTGGTCGAGATTTTCTATCGGGCGCTTGACGAGAATAGTTAAGCTTGCATCGACATAGTCATGGGAGGCATGTTCCTTGACCAATCTTTTGCATTGATAGCCGCAAGAATGGAGCAAGTGGTCAAAATAGATAGAGCATGAGGGCAACAGGAGCGAGGTGCGATGAAACCTTCTTGTGCAGTTAACACCAATAATGAGCAAGCAAAGGAAAACGAAGAGATTATGGAGCAACTTGCTCAACTTTGCACAAGTATGGACTTGGTTTTAAAGAAAAATCAGGCAAGTGTCAAGGCAGTCGCTCACCAACCTCCGAAGGTTCCTACGCATGATGATCCATTCTTTGATGAGGATGCTTGTTTTGTATGCAACCAAGCGGTGGGTTTCCGGAACAACCCCCAAAGGTCCAATTCGGACTATTGGAGGCAAGGGTCCGGGATTCAATGTCACGCCCCAAATCCCGTTAAGGCGGACTGGGACTCGTTGCCGATAAGGCCCGGGAGAACTAACTATATCTATATCCTTTCTATATGCAATATAATGAATTCCACCTTCAATATGCCTTTAAAAAGGTAAATAGCACTAACAAGCCAAAA
>DF364045.1:0-18766 GCA_000787875.1 Solanum virginianum | reverse complement strand
CTTAACTGTTTTTTTCCTCTTTTTTTTTCGTTGATCACTTTTACGATTTGAACTATTAGACTTCTTCGTTATTTTTCAAAATTGAATAAAACAGACTGTTACTCTTTTGAGGGGATTGATTGTTGTAACCAGAACGTTAAGCGTTAATTGTGGAATCACAATCCAAGTACAGTTCGTTGTCCCTTTTTTAGCGCATGAACTGGCGAATTTCGGTTATGTTATTCAGGTATCAGCATTCAATCTAATGTATTATCAGATTAAGTAAAAGTTGGGATTTTTTGTAATCATAAAAAGAGTTGGAATTTTTAGTAATTAAGTTAAACCAGTATGGGAACCCCATAATTTTTTACATAATTTTAACATATTAATTATTATTTACTTTTTATAATCACAATTTGAATTTCAACTCAAGAAAATAAAAATAAAAAGTTACAAATAGATGTATAAATTATAGAAAATATTGTGTTCATTTTTGACAACCTTAAAGAAACATGGTTAAGATGAATATAAATTTGGTTGAAGACACAAAGAACGTGCAATATTTTCAATTGTTGGGAACATGCAAAGACTATTGACAATTTTGTAGAAAGTTCACAAGTAACCAATGCCTAAACCACTTTACATAATCCTAACACATCTATATATAAGATTAACACATAATTTCTCACTTCTACATACGTGCCATTTATAATTTCCAATATTTTCTCATAGGTCATCATCAAATACAACATGGGATTGTTAACTTTATTAGCTTGTTTGGTTTTGTCATGGAAATTCATCAACACATATAGGCAGAAAAATAAGAAAGGCCCAATAAATTGGCCTATTGTTGGGGCAGGCTTAGAACAATGGGTGAATTTTGACCGGATGCATGATTGGCTGGTTGAATATTTGGCTCAATCACCTACTGTTGCTGTTCCTGCTATGACAACAACTTATACTTACATTGCTCATCCAACTAATGTTGAACATGTTCTCAAAACTAACTTTGATAATTACCCAAAGGTTTTTATATACTACTTTCTTTCTTTTTAATTAAACTAAAATAACATGAGGATACATAATATATGTAAAATTCATGTATAATACTTGTGTATACACACAACTAGAAACAAATATTTTTTTCCACCGTAAATTAGTGAAAAGTTTGTACTATAAAATTTGATTTTCTCACTCATTTCCCATCAAACCAACTCACAGAAAACAGGCACGGTGGGAAATAGATTTTCACTGAAATAGTGAAAAGCTTTCTAATCTTACCATATGAAACATTTACTATTTTTTTCTCTTTCACACCAATTCAATCAAAATATCAATGGGAATAGCCACTAAACATTTTTCAGTGAAAATTCGTAGGAAAATAGTAGGTTATTAGGCTATATTGTCTAGTTTATATTGGTTATATATTATCATTGACTTTTCACTTTAGTCGATTTTCTTTTTCATATCTAGTATCTTCTGTTTTTGGTGCTTGATATTTTTGAGACGAGGGTCTTTCGAAAATAGTCTCTCTATCTCTATGAAGTAGTGGTAAGGTCTGCGCACATTTTACCCTCCCCAGACCCTACTTGTGTAATTCCACTGGGTATTTTGTTTGTTTGTTTTATTCTTCAACAAAAAAAACACAAGATTTTTTTCTATTATAAATTAGATTACTCAATGGAAATATGTCTATGAACTTACCGATAGTTTTTAGTATTATTATAGCATAAGAAAAGATTGATTTTTTCTTTTGGCACAGGGTGAAGTGTACCATTCATATATGGAAGTTCTGCTTGGAGATGGTATCTTTAATGTGGATGGCGAGCTTTGGAGGAAACAAAGAAAGACTGCTAGCTTTGAGTTTGCTTCAAAGAATTTAAGGGATTTCAACACACTGGTTTTTAGGAATTATAGCCTTAAACTCTTTAACATTCTCAATCAAGCATCTTTCAAGAATGAGCAAGTAGACATGCAGGTGAGTTGTTGTAATCTATTTGGACTTAAAAGACAATGATTAAGATGCTCCATTCTAATATGATGGTATTTGACTGAGCATGAAGTTAAAAAGTGAAAGATTTTAAAGTTAGTGATGTAAAGTAGATGCATAGTCATTTGCACGAATATAAATTATATCATTAAGAGGTTGTTTGGTAGAGTGTATAGGGGTGTTTGAATTGGCTTTTATTAAGTGGCTCATACATTAAAAGCCATAAGTAGAGAACCCCCTACTATTAGATTGGCTTTTAAGCACTTTTTTGTCTTATTCATTTTAAAACTTAAAAAGTGTTTAAAAGTCAAAAACTAAAAAAATTAAGCCAATCCAAACACCAAGACTAGTATTGCATAACATGTTTTCATAATAATGAGATTAATTATGTTGTGAGTAGTTATGTTTGGATTATTTCTTATCCACTATTTGATTTTTAGTAAGAGTTGTTCCGTCCTTAACCATACTTATCCATGTATGAATAATCCTTGTATTGCTAAAATCATGATTTGTTATGTATTAGTTATACATATGTTGGAAATCTTACCAAGCGTAGAATCAAATAAAAACTATGGGTAATACATGTATTATCTTCTTTAATACATCCTACCAAAAGACCCCAAGGGTAGAGTTAAAAGTTAAATTATTTCCTGTTGACCCCACATTAGTGCTTTGGGCGTGGAACAGTCTCTTTGTATAGTTTTGAATAATTTTCACTTTAAGAGCTAGCTTTCGAAGTTAAAGCCCAAGATTCATTTCTTTATCAGGTCCATCACAATTTATTGTTTGGCTGATGTTGACTCCATCTTATATTGTCCACGCTTCCGGTGATCCTAAAGTCCATTTCTTTATCATTTAAAATCAAAACGGAAAAAAAATGTATCATTTGTTTTTTTAAGAAACTAAAAAGAAAGGCATATCACATGAAACACAGAGGAAGTACAAGTCTATTCTGTTTTTATTTTGTGTATTTGCTAATAAACAACCAGGAAACAATCTCTCTACCTTTGTGAGGTACTAGTAAAGTCTGCATACATTTTTACCCTCTCCAAACCCCACTTATGGGATTCCACTGGGTATGTTGTTGCTGATGAACAATTGTTTTTCCAGGATCTGTTGATGAGGATGACTCTGGACTCAATATGTAAGGTGGGATTTGGTGTAGAGATAGGAACATTGGACCCAACTTTACCAGAGAATAGCTTTGCAAAGGCATTTGATGCTGCAAATGTCATTGTGACTCTAAGATTCATTGACCCTTTCTGGAAAATCAAGAAATTTCTCAACATAGGATCAGAAGCCATCCTTGATCAGAGCATTAGAGAAATCGATGATTTCACGTATAACGTCATAAGAAAAAGGAAGGCAGAGATAGAAACAAATGACAAAGTAAGCTCATACAAACTTTCTATAATTATGGTTTTACTACATTATAGCTCATAACAGTAGCGAAGCCAGTATTTTCATCAAGAATGTTCATACTTTTAGAACATGGGTGGTGAGTTTTGTATCAAAGGTGTTCAACAATTGATATACATATCAAAATATCTATATTTAACCTATATATTCGAAAAAGTTTTCCAACGAAAGGTGTTCGTCTGACCACCATTGGGTAAATGTAGCTCTATCGTGAGCCGGTTTCGTCAAGCTTCTAGAAAGCCAAAACTACTTATTTTTAGAGGTTGACATATACTATGTTGATTTCTTGTTGATTTTTATCATTACCAGATTAATAAGCATGACATATTGTCAAGATTCATTGAGTTAGGAAAAGACCCTGAGAACAATATGACTGATAAAAGCCTGAGGGACATTGTCCTGAACTTTGTCATCGCGGGTCGTGATACGACTGCAACGACTCTGTCTTGGGCTATATACATGATTATGACTCACGAGCACGTAGCAGAGAAGTTGTACGCAGAGCTGAGCTCGTTGGAACAAGTCCGCGCTAAAGAAGGGAATGTGAGATTGCATCAGTATGACGCGGAGAATCCTGAATCTGTCGAATTGAGAGCCATTCAATTTTCAGGGCTCCTGAATTATGATTCATTGTCAAAATTGTACTACCTGCATGCTGTGATTACAGAGACTCTTAGATTGTACCCTGCTGTTCCTCAGGTCAGTTACCCTGATTCTATTGCAAAATTCAGCAGACATTCTTATCTATTAGTCATCATTCAACTCAAACTAATACAATTTAAATTATATATTGTAACAACCCATTTTGAAATGAAAAGTCCCACATCGACAAAACACAAGAGAGATGTTGAGTATATAAGTGAAGGATTGATCTATATACTATGAAACTTCTTTTCTGGTGAGCCCAAAGGAATAAATCCATGATGGGTTAGGCCCAAGAGTGGACAATATTTTTTTTCATATCAAACTTACGATTTCATTTTAATGTGAGAAGGATCCTAAGGGAATATTGGAAGATGATGTTCTACCAGACGGAACAAAGTTGAAGGCGGGAGGAATGGTGACTTATGTACCTTACTCTATGGGAAGAATGGAATACAACTGGGGTTCTGATGCAGCTTCATTCAATCCAGAGAGATGGCTTAAAGACGGAGTTTTCCAAAATGCATCTCCATTCAAATTCACTGCTTTCCAGGTATATATATATATATATATATAAATAGAGCAGCTCAATAAAATTGGTGGCCTAAAGTCAAATTATAATAAGAGACTTTTAAATGTATTTAAAGAGAAATAACCTAGGAAACTAACAACTAATAACAACATCTTGAGGGCTTTCAGATTTTTCAAGACCTAAAGCAATGGTTTCAATAACCTTACCTTAGAGTCAGCCTGATGAATCGATGAATGTAAAATTAAAGCTATCGGGCTTGGTTGAACCCAGTAACTTTGGCTTAGAACCTATGTGTGTTAACTAATCTACTAAATATGTTTAAATAATCATAAAATCAAAACAAAAACTTGAATGATATGAGGCAATATTCTAAAAATCAAAATTCTGAATTTGCCTTTACCCAGACTAGTGGACTACCACATTCAATATATAATAATCTCTCGATTTAAAAAAAAAATAATCTACTTTTCTTTTTATTCCGTTTAAAAAAGAGTGACGTCTTTTTTTTTTGTGGCAACACTTTAATTTCAACTTTTCATATGACATGTTTAAGGTTACAAGATTAAAGGACATTTTAGTACACTTGACATAACTTTAATTTAAGATCACAAGATTAAAAAGTCTTCTTTACTTTCTTAAACTTCGTGCCAAGTCAAACTAGATCGTTCTTTTTTAAATGAAGGGAGTAAGTGTATAACCATGGACGGATCTAGGCTATTATTAGGGATTGATTCATCCAAATGTCCTTCATAGGAAAAATTACATCGTAAATATTATGTCAAAAATAGATTTTAGGTATATATAATAAATATTGAATCTCCTTGGCTTCTTCTTATGTTTACTTCATTATATTTTGAATCCCCTTTGTAAAAATCCCGAATCCGTCGCTCTAACATATAACTCCACTTTTGATGCAATGGTGTTGCAGGGAGGGCCAAGGATATGCCTTGGAAAGGACTCAGCATATCTTCAGATGAAGATGGCACTTGCAATTTTGTGCAGATTCTATAAATTCAAGTTGGTGCCAGGCCATCTAGTCAAGTACAGGATGATGACTATTTTGTCAATGGAATATGGACTAAAGCTGACAGTTTCATTGAGATCTTGAAAATCCAAAATGTGTAAATGTTTATGATGGCTAGATTTTACTTGCAAATTGTAACTAACTTATTATATGGTTTAAATAAAGTCTTTCATGGAACCATAACAATTGAAAGAATTATTGTCACTACAAGATTCATCGTTACATATATCTGATTTAAATTATATGTACTGTCAATTAAAAAGATACCTATACATTCAAGTAAATGATGTGCTATCACACACTAAAATTCGCTATTCGTGTCTATAAATTATATCTATCCTTTCAATATTTGTGAAACAATATAGTCTGGTAACGATACCTTGATTCACATTTTTAGATAAAATACTACAATATACACCAAGAAAATTAGACCATGAACTTTGATATGTTCACAAGATTGTTGTATATAATTACTAGTAAAATTGTCCGCACTTCGCGTGGTCATCAAAGAGAACAACTATTATTTTATATGACTTGTTACAAATTTAATTGAGATAATTGAAGTACTACGTTTTGTATTCATGACAATACATTTTAAGCACAATAATTCATGTAAATTTGAAGTTTTATCGTGCACGTGAAAAAGAAGAGGCGAATTTATGATTCTCTTCTCTTAACTTAATATTTTCTTTTTAGAGGACAGACAAATGCCTATGTTTTTAAACAAAAGGGGAATCTATCTATTCATATTCAGTACAAATACTCGTTAAAAATTGAAATGTCTCACTATACTTCTAGCTTGAATCTTTCTTTTGAACCTTGCAGCAGAAGCCTGTAGGGTCTAAATGAGTGTGACTTTTTCCAACATATTTAACTAGAAATGCTAAAGCAAGTATCTAAGAATTTATTCACAAGAAGTTAAATGCCTTCATGTACTTTGCAGGTTAACAGAAATTGACATTTTCATAGGACCTGAAAATCAGAACTGGATGCGTTTCACTCAAGGATCTGACTCACTACCAAGTTGGTATTCCTTTCATAGTCTTTTGCAGCATTAATGTGGGTGCTGAGGACCTGTCATGTCGGTTCAGCTTTTCTAATCCGACGCTATTTTGTCCCAATACCCAAAGGTAATAACCAATCAAGGACCGGACACTTCTTTTCCCTCCCCTTTTAAAATGATTTTCATCCGTCATTTAGTTCACAATATTTTCAAAGATCATCTAAATACTGTACTTTTATGTCTTGTCTTCTCGTCTCTTCTCGTCTTCCCTATGATAAAATACCTTTTTCAGCATATCTGGTAGCCAAGAAATGTCCTCTTCAACATTGGGTACTGAACACGACTCTATTCCCTCACCTAGCATCAATACACCGCCTTCGACCCCTGTTCATTTCCCTGCAAAACATGAAGAGTTGCATCCCCTGACCCAAAACCTTACACCTTCCTCAACAACTATCCAACTTTCTTCTATTTCTGCACTATGGAGATCAAACCCTCCAGTGCCTTACTCGATAAAAATCCCTTAGAACCTTCTCATAGTACTACGGAGGAACAAGGAAACTCTTATTCATTGGGTCCTACATGTTTCACACTGTCTGAGAAACATTTTGAGGAAGACCTGACTAAGGAAAAGGGGACAGTATCTAATATACTAGCTGAGGGACCAGAATGGGTTGCAAAGGATTTCCTGGGCCTAAAAGAAGAAGAACATGATGTCAGGGATGAACCAATTTCCCTTAATCTCACCCTAGCACTGGGGACACCTATATTTGATCAAACCCCAACGAGTGAGACTAGGTCAGTAAATGTTGTTGAGGATGATGATGATGACATTGATGATGAGGAAGATAATGTACCACTAACTTGGAGAATGAAGAAGCCTGATGCCCCTCCTGCCCCTATTCTTAAGAAAGACCATGTTGGGAAGGAAAAAGGTAAAAAGAAGGTGACTGAAGAAATGTGGTAGTTGCCAGGAGTTACACTACCTGGGGCACAGAGAAAAAACTATTTAGTGATGCAATGGCTGCTAGCAAACGAAATTATATACTGGAGAAGAGATAAAAAGAGCACTACTAGTGTGGAGGAAGACATACCTGGGGACTAGGTTGTTAGTGTTGAAGAAGAAAAGGAAGTGAGTTGGACAGAGTCTGAGGAGGACTCGGTTACTCTCAGAGCACTATCCGAGGTAAATAAGGCATTCTCTCAAGGTCCTAAAGCCACAAAGACCCTAAGACTTTGAGGAAGGATGCTGGAAAAGGCAAGAGGGGTGACCCTGCTCCTAATCGGAGACCAAGTTCACAAGTAAAAAGAAGGAAAATTGAAAATTTTCTAACATGGGACTAAAAGATCAGTTTGCTTGAAAAACAAGAAGTTTTAAATGAAAGGGTATTTGAGCCTATGGCTAAAGATAGTACAGGCATGCGTGAGTTAATTGATGGTATGGAATTTCAGGGTTGGGGCCACTTTTTTAAATAGCTCGTTCTATTCATACACGAGTGGGAAGTGAGGGAGTTTTACCTCAATCTTAAAATTCAGAAAGATGGAGGGTTTGTTAACAATGTTAGGGACATTTCTTTTTGGGTAGATGACGATAGTCTAAGTGAGATTCTGAAGGTGAAGAAGCAGCAGATCAAGACTGATGTTGATAAATCTCCCACAAAGAATTTCTTGGAGGATGCTGGGAAACTGAAGAACCTGAATCCCTTAGCAGTCTCCAGAAAACTTCTCAATGAACAATACCAGCTGTACTTTTAGTTTGTCAATAGAGTCCTGCTGCCAAAAAGAACCATAGCCACCATGGGAGACCTTTATCTTATGGAGAAGTTGAGCACTATGGTCAAAATCAATCTGTCTGCCCTGATGATGGAACATATGACTAAAGTACTAAACATGACTGAAGGAAAACATGAGATGGCCTATAGATACTTACTCAACCATGTGTTTGAGTATTATGGTATGGAGCTTAGCAGGGGTATCATAGGGACCATTAAGCAGTTATTGTCCCATAACACTCTGGCTGAATGTGGGTGTGGGGAAATGAATGCTGGGACCAAGAAGTCCCCCATGTCTGATTTGGTGGATCAGAATGTGTCCTTGATGGGACAAGTTAAGGAACTAACTGCTGCCTTAGCCAAAAAGGATGTTGATCTTGTTTTATTGAATGCTAAACTGGCTTAAGACTTTGCTGAGGGACCTAGTTTTGCTCAGGTACTTAGGCTAAATGAGGAAAATGAAAAGCAAGCCAAGGAGATTAAATCTCTTACTCAACAGCTTTTGGAGGCACATAGGGACCACAATGGGAGATTGTACATGTTGATCCAATCCTTTGCCCCAAAGTTCTCTAGTTCCTAGGTTTCCCTGCTTTGTATAACCCTCATGTTGTCCTTATCTCTGTCTTTGTTATCTCCGCTTTCTGTTCTTATGGTCTTGGCCCAATCCTAGGCATATCATGTTTTGTGTTTGTAAATGCTATGACTTGACTATCCATTGGGAATAAATCAATCTTTGTTGTGGAAATCTTATTTGGTTCCTATTCTTTATTTTCTATGTCTTTGCTCATATTATGCATTCTCAAGTACCTCGTATTTCTTGATTGTGGTTCTTCTCTTAGTTTACTAATTTGTTTTTAATGATGCCAAAAGGGGAAAGTTCATATTCAGGGGGAACATCAGGTATGGGAAGCATACGTTCGGGGAGAACAGGTAGACCAAACATAGCTTGTCATCATCAAAAAGAGAGAAATTGTTAAGTATATGACTTTTAAACATTTTGTTTATTAACTAACTATGTCGAGGACCAGGTAGACCATCAAACTGATTTGCTGAAATTGAACATGGGATATAGCTGGTAAAACTGTTCTGGTTGGTGAAATATCCATCACAATTGTACTAAAGGATCAGTGGTCCATAGACTGCATCGAGTGCATTATAAAAGAAGCTTGCCCAAGAATAATTTTAAGTTTTCAAGCATAATTTACATTGAATATTCTTGTGCTGAAAAATTCTCTCTTGGCTCTTTATGCAAGAAGATACAGCTGCTTCAGACTAAGGACCTAATAAAAAACTTCTATAGTTCTTTGGTTTGATAGTCATTGTGTTGTATTGTAAAGTGTAAAATCACACATAAACTATAAAGGTAAGAGATCAATGTTGTTCATTATTGTTTTGAGTGTTGTACACCTTGTAGACAGTGTGTAAGTCTCAAGGTCTGGTTGTGCTATAGTCTAACTTCATAAGGGGTTAAGAGTGTAGACTAAGATAGGTTTTTGGTGCTCTTTGCTTGTGGCTAGGTCGCAAGTTGGTTTTTTTTGAGAAAGTAGAGAAATAGTCATGTGTTGTATTTTTTTACTTTGCTCATTAGTGATTTGGTTTGGAAAATCTTGTTGAGATAGGTCGTGGTTGTTCTCCTTTGAGCAAGAAATTTTTTCACGTAAAATCCTTGCGTATTTGTTTCTTGTTGTTTACTTTCTTCTAGTTTTTACTTCGTGTTTAGAGAAGACCAGGTTCTTTACTGGGCTAGCAACATATGTTTTGATGATCAACAAACTGATCATTGTATTATGTCAACATTTTTTATGTTATGTATATGTTTTCTGTAATGATATTTCACTATAACAACAAAAATTTAATCAACCGGACAAATGCCAGTTATTATAAATAGTTTTGATTGTATCATAAAAGCCATTGAAAAAACATACCTTCTATAAGCAATAGGGACAATTCCAGCTGTGTATTGGGCAATGTGCTGGAAGGTAGGTTGAGAAAGGTCAAAATGGTGAAGTGGAGGATTGCACCAGCCACCAGCATTACTAGGAAGGGCATTATTTAGTGGACATAAATTTGCTGCTGTCACCTTAATTTTTCCTGGCAAACACCAATTTTGTTCATTCACACGCTTAAATCTCATAGCAAGATCCACAACTCAACCCATTGTTGAACAACGTTGTGCTCAAAGATGCTGTTTTTGTTCCATATCCCTGGCTGTATACATTCCCATAACCACAAGCACCGCCTGTTGGAAAATGCATGTAAATAATCCTTCACAAGAATCAACATTATTGGCTAATTTTACCTTAGTAACGGCAAAGTCATGATTTTCAATAAGGAAGTAACACACTAACTAGTGATTTTTTTAATTTATTCTATGTTTATTTTATTTTTCACTAGCATGATTTTATTAGTATTCTAATTTTGGAGACGAATACTTGGAGTGCAAATTCAGTGTTGAGAGGGGGTTAGGAATGAGACCATTCGAGAGAGACTAGAGGTGGCCCCGGTGGCTGAAAAGATGAGGGAAGCGGGACTGCAATGGTTTGGACATGTGTAGAGAAGGAGTATCGATGCCCCTGTTAGGAGATGCGAGAGGTTGGTTTTAGGAGCTACACAGAGGGGTAGAGGTAGACAGAAGAAATACTGGGAGGAGGTGATTAGACATGATATGGCGAAACTTAGTCTCACTGAGGACATGACCCTAGATAGGAAGAAGTGGAGGTCGCAAATTAGAATAGTAGGATAATTGGTTAGTAGGGTTAGGTGGTTTTCTAGTGAGGGGGCCTAATAGGGTTGAGTAGTAGTGTTCTTTTCTAGCATGATTTGTCATTTTTGTTGTTTATGTGTTAATTATATCATATTTTGTATTATCATGTGCTTTCTTTTACTTTTGGTCATATATAGTCCTTTCTGCGTATGGGTTTTGTGATGAGGGTTCCTAGGAAACAGCCTCTCTCCTTAGGTAGTGGTAAGGTCTGCGTACATTCTACCCTCTCCAGACCCCACTTGTGGGATTTCACTGGATATGTTGTTGTTGTTTGTAATTTTTGAGACGAGGGTTCCAGAAGGTAAAAATAAGATCTGCGTATATTCTACCCTCTCTAGACCTCACTTGTGAAATTTTAATTGTTTGGGGGCAAGTTTATTGTGAGTTCTATGATTTCAATTGAACCCTTTGATTTTGCCTCGAACTATGCATTACATATGCAAAACTCAATTAAAATATATGAATGTATTGATATCATAAGTCATAACCTTTCGTTTTTTGATATCACAAGTCATAAACTCAATTACATATGCATTACGAAGCTAAAACAAAAAAGAAGAAAAAGTGTTTGCATACCCATTGCCCCAAAGGCATCACCTCCTCCACAGAATGTAGAATGAGCATTGCTCCACCCTCCTTTACCTAACCCCTTGACAAATGAGGTAATGGCAAGAAAACAAACCCAAAAAATCACAAGTTGAGCCATATTATATTCCTGCATCAAAGTGGAGATTGGTGACTTTAAAATATTGAGAGAATAAATTAGGGAATGTGAATAAGCAATTATAGTTTTTGATATTTTAAGTTCACTAGCCCAGTTTATGTTTTTTTTCCTTAAAATGATTGTCGATACAAAATATTATAAAAGATATGAAAAATTTATGGTTAAAATTAGATCTATTTAAATCTTAAAATCTAAAATATGCCACAAAAATTGAGACAAAGAAAGTAATTTACAATACAATTATATAAATATTTTTGGTTTATTTTAAGTACAAATTAAGAAAGTTATTTTATTCAGTAATTTTTTTTTAATTCAAACTTTATAAACTTAAATTTGTAATTTCTAACTTAAAATAAATTTACAGGACAGTGAAGAAGGTAGTCCTATTTTCAACATAGTGATATAGATATAATGATATCAAAAGAAGAGGTTCCCTCAGTTTCAATATATGTAAAACTTTTCATTTTTTGAGAGTCAAATTATTTTATTTTGACTAAGAATTTATATATGGAATCTTCTAACTTTTTGAAATAAAATTTAAATATTTGTAAACTATATAAAATGTATTATAAATTCCAAAAAGATTGACGATTCAAAATATTATAAAAGATATAAAACTTTACGATTAAAGATAAACTTATTTAAATCTCAAATTTTAAAATATGTCACATAAATTGAGACAAAAAAGTAATTACAATACAATTATATAAATATATCTCTAGTTTATTTTAAGTACAACTTTCAAAGAAAAACCTTTCTTCAGAAACATAATATCCAATTAAATAGCGTAAAAAAAAAAAGAGAAAAGAAAGACAAGGTGGATAGTAGAGTAATTCTTATTTTTATTTCTGATCTTTACTTTAAATTGATTAGAAATTTGACTACACGGTCTTTGAATCTATTCTTTAGATATCATTATATCTATATCACTAGGTTGAAAATAGGACTAGCTTCTTCACCCTCCTTCAAATTTATTTGAGTTTAGAAATTACAATTTTAAGTTTCTAAAGTTTGAATTATAAAAAATAACTTACTGAATAAAATAACTTTCTTAATACAAATAAAAAATTTAAAATCAAAGATATTTGGTTCCGTAGAATTTGCAACACAAAGTGCAGTTTTGCTCTGATCCATTCACATACGGAACTGTATATGCTTGGAAGTCCGTTCAAACTAGTCCATGTTGGTTTTCGGTGGTATTTTAATTGTTTCATTAATTATATGGTATGATTTGATTTCATGATTTTGTAATCATGAAAATTCTCAATTTTTTAAATCACCAATTTGGTGGTATCCATGGTTCTTTTTTTTCCTTCCACATTAACTTTTAAAACTTCTCTTCCGTCTCCCATATTTTCTCCCATGATTCGATTTATTTTTTGAGATTCATTTTTAAAAAGTTCTTACTTTTTTATTTTTTTGTGTTGTTTGTATAGATTGGAGATATAGTAGCTTGTTTTCCTACTTGATTCTATGCATTTATTTTTAAAAAAATATTATAAAAAATATTGATAAATTTAATATTTATATATTTAAAGATATTTTTGTAAATTTATCGATTATGATGCATGGATGGTACTGGTGGTATCACTTTGTGTGCACTATTGTATGCTTTGGGCCAAGCCCTCACAGATTTATTTTTGGGCATCTCCCAAAAGGTCTCACACTAATGGATTGGGTTGAACCTATTTATTTAGGTTCTATTTGTTCTCTCCCACCGATGTGGGATGGGTTTGTATACCCAATAAACCTCACCTCAAACCCAGACCACACAATCTCGTGACCTTTCCTCTAGCAATTATCGATTTCGGATCTGCGACCATCTTGTACCGCCACAACAATCCGTGGGACACGCCGTTCGATCATATGTTCCTATCAGGAAGACTTTCGACACAAGGCATTACCGCAAGCCTCCACTACGCTAGTTTATACTATCTGATCCGTCAAATCATCTTGTACCGCCGTTATCACCAAACGAGATACGCCGCCTATACCATTACATAACAGGAAGACTTTCGATACAAGACACCCTTGCAGATCTTTGGTCCTGTTGTCACACTCTGAAAATTCGGTACACGTCGGTCCATCACTCCTATCCTCCGAACCTGACTTTGATACCACTTGTTAGGACCAGCATACCCTCACCCCAACCCCACATTATTATGATATTGTCCGCTTTGGGTCAAGCCGTCACAAATTTATTTTTGGGGATCTCCCAAAAGGCTTCATACTAATGGATTGGGTTGAACCTATTTATTTAGGTTCTATTTGTTCTCTCCCATCGATGTAGAATGAGTTTATATACCCAACATGCACTACCCCGCCACCTCAGGGATTCAAGATACAAGTGTAAATCTCAATATATCCACTATCCTGCCATCTTAAGATACAGGTTTCTCACAATCCATCATTATCTCAACAATATTGGTCTTAACATTTCTTTGCTTGTATTTTTTTTAATTACTCATTTTTTCTTCTTCAATATCTTAAAAAGCTTCAAGTTTTGGAGAATAAAGAACACATATATTTGATTTATAGGAGCTTTTGAGTTTCTTTGTAGTTACTATAATATTGTTGAGGTGAAATATGATGAGTTTTCCCGACCAAAAGGTTTTTTAAGGTGAAAGAGAAGCAAGTAATAATGCAAATCATGGCTACAAGCTGTGTATTGATTTTCATCTCATCTATATCAATTGATATTTTCTCCAACAAAAAGATACTCACTCTGGTCTCTTTTATATGTCACTTTTTGTGATGACACTTGCATTAAGAAAAAATTGATTTTACTATTTTGCTGTTATTTAATATATATTAATTACTTTTTTAATTCTTCCAGTTGATCAAACAAAGTTCATTAACTATCAAGGGTAAAATAGAAAGAATAATGTCATTTATATATTAATTTATGAAATAAAATATATATTAAGAATTATCTATTTATATTAAGAACGACATATAAAACAAACCAGAAAGAATATATATTTTAGGCTATCTTATTAATTTCTAATTCGGATACACCTCCTTTTTCAAATTTTATGTGATGTGGTAGGAAAGGAAAGGAGTAGGATGAGGTAAAAGCAAAAAAGATGGAACAAGATGTGAAGGTGGTTTTTATGTATCATTAGTTCTAAAATATATGTACGAAATATTTTAAATGCTACATTTAGGATTTGTTTAGAAAGTCATTTGGTAATTAAAATTATTGTAATTATAAGGATAGTAATTACTAGTCTAGTAATTACACAACTTAGTAATTATAATGAACTATTTTTTTTTTTTTGCATGTGTAATTATAAGGTTAGTTTTAGAAATCAAATTTAATTATCTAAAATCTAAAATTTATATCTAACAAAAAAGGCCTTTATAAATGATATTAAATTAAATATTTAAGACATGTATTATCTTTTAATAATATATAAAATACTAAATATATTTTTTTACTAATATTACCAAAAATAATTAATTTATATTTTATTAATTAGTGTATTTTAATTAAATTAATCATAAAAATAAAAAATACAAAATTTCTATGAACATCATGAAATGCATGTTTGATAATATTAATATTATAAATAATTCAAAAAAGGGAAATTTCAAGTTATTTAAAGATTCCAAGACTTGTTTCGAGGAGGTAATGGTTTGAATTTTTGTTTGTCCTATATGTGCTTGTTAACAATGTTGTTAGCATTACCTATATGTATATGAATAGGAAATGATGGATCAAACCTAATGAACGGACTTCTTGTGATCAAATTACATGCAATAAATCTGTTATTGGATTGTGCAAGTTTGTTAAACATTCATTGTTGTTGTGATTGTGATTGTGGGATCGAGTGTCATGTTCCGATAATTATTATATCAGGTGTCACATTTTGACACATATTTAGATCTATCGTCATGTTTTCACATATATTTGGATCTAGTGTCATGTTCCAACATATTATTGGATCGAATGTCATGTTCTAACCCACTAACTATTTGGGTGTGGGTGTTGACACCAAATTTTTACCTTCCACAATACAAATTACCCGATTTATTTATTTTTAACAATTTTGAAATATTTATCTATTTTTGTTAAAAAAAGAGTTAATAATTAGTCCCGCATGTGGGGGCCACGCGCCCCCAATCTCCTTTATTTTCTGTTCTCACGCGTGCAGCCCCTTTTTCCTTTCCCCTTCTTCTTCTTCGAGCAAAAAGCCAAAACCAGAAAACCCAAAAGCCAAAACCAGAAAACCAGAAAACCTCCAAACCCAAAGCGCATACTCTAACAACCCCTCGACAACTCTTTAACGTTCACCTGCACCATCCCTCATGCGCCCCATGCGTAGTATCGATCCCGTTTTCCCATCCGACCCTGTGGTTTCCCCATTTTTCAAATCCTAATCGACCCTATAAATTGAACCTTCATTCTTCACTGTGAAAAAAAAGAAAAAAGAGAGGAAGATACAGGAGATAGACAGCGGCGGCGATCAAGAATTCGAAAACCCTAAAAAACTCACCCGATTTCCATAGTCATTTTTTCAATCACGCAAAGTTTTAGTCAAAACCTTGTCCGTTGATTTAGAAACTAGAATATTTGATTTTAGAGTCACATTAGTCTGGTGGTGAGCTCGTCTTCAATCAAGTTCGTTGTCCCAGTTGCTGCTCCAAAAAAAGTAATACCCTTGTTCGAGCTTCTACTTTTCTCTGTAAATGTTGCATAAATAGTTCTGGTCGCTCTCGGCTGTGAACAGTGATATTCAAGTCGACAGACCCTGAGGTGATTTTGGTTTGGTTAGGCACACTGTCTGTTCGTTTGTTGCTAGGCTGAATTCGAGTGTCGTTGTTATCATTTTGTTCATTGTTAATTTGTCAAGAGTCAAGGCTAGGTTGAAATGATTTTATTTGTCAAATACATGCTGTAATGGTCAAATTTCAGCTTGTTAGTTCGTTGTGGTGATGATTTTTGTCCTTGAAGATACAGTCAATTTGTTCTGATGAAATTAGCATGTTGTTGAGTCATTTTGCTCCCTGTTTTAGTCTGGCTCTTCTCACAGTCTGAGTTTAGAGTCATAAATAATGATACAAGCCTTTGTTACCTTAGAAGACTGCTAAAAATATGATTGAGTTCTCTGTTTGTATCTTTGCTTCAAGGTGTTGCTACTATTGAGTTAATAACGTCGTGTTAAATGACTACAAGATTTGCACTAATTTTGCTTTAGCCTGTATCAGGAGGTCTTTTTGAAATCTTGCCTTCTTCTAGCATTTTAAAAGAGATGAAATTATTTAGCTTGGTCATGTCAAAGCTAGTTTGTCTCCATCTGCTATGAACATTTTGATTCTTGTTCTAATTCTGTTAACATGAACCCCTGCCCCTCTGTTTTATTTGATCTAGAAGTGTCTTGGTTCAAGTATGGCTGTTGATTAGTTGATCTTGTTATATTGCTCTAAGATCACGACATCTAATGCTTCATTTACTTCAATAGGTTTTAGCAGACCTCGCTTTGAGTTCCTGCTATTTTCCAGTACTTAAAATTGACCCTGTTTTAGTTTATTGTGCATTCTCTTTAAAGCTCTTTCTTTGATTGCATTATTAAGTTTAATCAAAACTTATTTTTTGGGTTACATTCAAAGGAAATATGGCTTCGTTGGCTGTTTTGTCCCTGCTTATCATGAAATGGTTGTTGTAGATATAATGTTATCACTCTTTTAAAGTAGTTTGATCATCTTTTGGTTTTAGTGTTGTTTTAAGGTTGTGGTTAGTTTTGAATTATGTATTCTTCTGAATTTTTGTTTCATTTAAAGTGATGTAGTGTTTGCCTTCTACTTGTTATCCTAGAAATGTTGTCCTATTATGTTGTTAGTATTGATAGATTTGAGGCTCTTACTAATCCTTAATTTCTTTGCATGAACAATGCTCCGAGCCCATCTTGGACACCCCATTTTGCATTTTTAGGGTCACGAAGGCCCACATCTTTTCCTCATTGAGTCTGGGAGCGAATTCATAAGTTTTGAGAGTTGGAGAATGAATCGTATACATACGTATACAACTGATATACAGGGAATATTGCTGTATATACACTAATATACGTCCAGTGTATATAGCAGTCCAAAGACCCAATTTCAATCCTAGACCTGCAGCAGGAAATCAATGGACCAAGGCAGGCCTAACTCTTGGAAATTAAAAAGGGGGAAGTGGGCTAAAAGGCCCAAAACTCATAACCCTCTTCTCTACTTTATTTTTGTTAGAACCCGTACATTAGTGTTTGGAGTACTATGACCAACTCGGAGTCTAATAGTGTGCTTTTGAGCAATGTGAAGATTTTAGTTTGAACCTTGGTATAAGTTTGTGGTTATAAGCTTATGAACAATTTTCTTGTACAAGTGTACACTTACAAGACCAAGAATATTAAATATTTCATTAAGTGACTTCAAGTGGAGATAATGAAATTTTTGGAAATTATGTGTATGACTTTGTTGATTTATCCAAGTTTTTGTGGACCAAGAGTTTATTTATTTTTAGTGGCCATGTCTTGATGTTATTAAGTTCATAAGTGAAACTAGGTTACAAGAGGGCCAAGTGAGTATTATATATATGCATATATGTGTAAGGAAGAACAAGACATTTTTTTCCCATACTTAGAATTTTTGAGAGTTGCTGTGAACAGTAACAATGACACTCGACCAGCTATAGTAGAACACAAAAAAATTTGTGTTTTTGCTTTCTTCTTTAATTCTAAGGCTTCAAGCTTGGTATATGGGATCCCCCAAGAGTCGTAGAAGCTTTGGTTTGTCAAGAAAACGCGTAGAAATCCGTAGATGAAGTTTTGAAGTGGTAAAAAGGGTTTTGAGGTAAGTTGAAATTCTTCTCCTTTTGAGTTAAATTAATGGTTTCTATTGTCTTAAATGATGTTATTATGATTGAATAACCAAGAAAA
>DF364046.1:0-25436 GCA_000787875.1 Solanum virginianum | reverse complement strand
TCTGAGCTTTCTTTTATCCCATTTGAGATATTAAGGTAGTGGAAGGTCCCTTTTATTAGTGGGGGATTTGGTATGATAATTCTTCAGGATTGTGATACACGGGTCGAGTGATATTGTTGGATGGCCTTGGTAAATATTACCCTGGGGCGGATCGAATTGTTTCTATTTCATGGTTACTAATGTCATTTTCTAGTTGGCTGTTTTGAGTCGACAGCGCAAGGCCCTGATGGTATAGACTTGTTATAGGATGCCTTAGCATAGGTTCAAAGTGTGCAAGATAGATTGAGGACAACTCTGAGTTAGTAACCTATGCTATGCCGACCATGAATGCATATTTGTACAGTTGTGTCACACCCCAAAAAATAGGAGGCGTGACTGGTACTCGATACTGTTATTGGCCGAGTAAGCCACTGAATATGCTATTTAACTAAACTAGGGGCCAAAAGAAAATCGGGGAGCATAACATTTGAAAAACTAATCCTGGACTATTTAGGTCATGACCTGATCAACTGCAAATCATGTACATCATAACAAGTAAACCAAACCGATAGAGTACTAGTTAGCTATAAGGCTGCAATAACAGAGGTACAGGCACACACTATACATATATGCCAATCCTATGACTGGAGACTAAAAGCACAAAAGAACCAACCCAAAAATAACATATCCACAATAGCCTCTAAAAGAATCACTGACACTGCTGGGATAGGGCCCCGACTATACCCAACTGAACAATAAAAAGTAAGTATCCTGTGAAAGCTCCACGAAGAGGTGGACCTTGTCAACTCATAGCTGAACTGGGTTCCTAGTAGAGGGGTAAATCAGAATCCCTACCTGAACTGCATGCACGAAATAAAATATAACATCCTCAGGCAAAGGGAAGTCAATACGAATAAACATGTAATGATATGTAAGGCAGGAAGTAAAATCATAGATAACTGTAGGAAAAAAGTAATAGAAATACCACCTGTAATGAAAACTCAAGCAGCCTTAATGGCCAACAATTAACCTCCTAGTGATCAAATATGCATGGTATGTGATAACATGCAAAGTAGAGATGGCACCAACATGAGTGGCGTGTACCCCTCAAGACCATTCACAAGGAGCCAAGCAAAAGATCCCCAAGACCTACCAGCAATGTTCATGAACAAGAAAGCATTAGAGGAGAATGAGGGTCACCAAAGAAAGGCTTACAATTTGTGGAAGGTCTATCAAGGTGAGAAGAAGGAAGAAAAGAGGCCATGTGTAACCAAAGATTTGAAAAGAAGGCAACTAAATAAGGCCCTTACTCATTAAGAGTTAAATTGTAAAGAAAATGTCTTCTTTTATTTACTTAGTATAAATAGTGTTATTTTACCATTTGGAAGACTTAAACTATATTGAATATTGAATTCTCAAATTGTAGTATCTTCTTAGTTGAGTAATTAGTGAGTAATTAAGGTGAACTCTTAGAATTCTTAGTTGACTTGTTTGCTTGATTAATTGAAGGTTTCCCATTTATGTTTCTTGGTTTCCTTTAATTTTTCCTTCTAGGGTTTGATTTGAGTTGTTGAAATCAATTGGGAGGTGAGGGTTTAAGTCCCTTGTTGCCCATAATTTCAATAGCTTGAATTTAATCCACATATCCTTCTATCTTTGTTACCTTTTCCCTTTCTTTTTGATTTGTTCTTTATCAGTATGCTCGAATATCGCATGTCGGGAATACATATATATATATATATATATATATATATATATGAAAATGCTTGACATGCCAAACCAAATGCTAGCAATAGTGGTCCTTTCCAATAGCTGAATCATATTTGCCAGCCTGTGGCCATCTGTACCATAAACATATATATAATCATTTGGGAAAATAAGCCCCATACCTCTAATTATAGCTCGAAGTCCATACATAACATGCAATGTATGATATGAATATTGAATGCACATAGTAGGCCATAGCATAAATTTTAGCCAATCTTGGCTCATTGGTACACTTATCCTTGTACATCATAATCATTGTCCTAGCATATACACATGACTCGCGGGATCTTACATATCTTTCAAATAAGTTTGACAGCTTAACTCAACATTTTGAATGAGGCCTTAACTCTGAAAATTTTAATAAAGGTACTTTACCTCACACTTAGTTCCATGTCAATTAGTAAAAGAAAGTTTTTAAACAGATGCAAGTGCCTTACTATTAAATAGGAGTATTATGCTAGAAATCTACGCATTACTTGTTAAGTGCTTCAATTTTATTTTTAGTATGGAAGAAGGACTAATTATAAATACTACATTCCCTTCTTGATCTACATTTATTTGAATGACACTACACCAAGTAGAGAAATACCTCGAGCAAATAGATAAGTAGTCTGGAAAATCAACAAACTGATATATAGATATTAAATGTCCATTTTAAGCTAACAAATAGAGTGTCAACCTAATACCATCATGAAAATAACTCAGTTGCAATCCCATTTCCTTTCACAGAAGGTTTTTCTAGCAATAGAATAGTAAGATATCGCATTTGACAGTTTGGGAAGCTTCCCGGATTTCGTGCTAAAAGGAGGGACAAAGCTTAGCTTTAACATACCTTCCCAACAGATGTCCTTTTGCCCAAAGTTTCTGCATGAAAGGTATTCCCTACATCCTAAGCTTTGCAATGACTATATATACATAGATTAAAGACACCTATAAACAGTCCAAAATAAAGCATTAATGACCAGATTCACCAAATAGTATTTACACAAGGAAATGTCCGTAGAACTTTGTAAAAATGACCGTAAAAGAGCTCCAAGATTATTACCTGAATACACCAGCTGCAAACCAAGAATAACCAGCAAGAATTCCACTTCTTTACCGCCCAAAACCAGCCCCAAAAATAGCTAATAGGAGGGGAAAATAATTGCAAAGCGTAAGACACACATTTCTAGGCACGAGGATGAATTTTGACATTATAAATGTGAAGAACATACCTAAATTGCTTACAGACCTTGTGAGAGCTTTATCTTCAGCTTCACATCTGATTTGGGATGAAAATAGACTGTTTTGTTCTTTAAAATGCTCAAATTAGCCGACATCTAGGTGGGTTGACCCAACCTGGCCCATGACCAGGTTTCCTGCTCGGGTAGTCACAGTAAAACTGTGATAACTTTCCATTTTGAAGTCGGTTTGATGCGCGGTTTTGTGCATTACAAAATACACTCACAGATCTTCAATTATGTAGGTCATGGGTCTTCTAGTTCCTTATAGTATGGGAGATATGGTCTGATATATTTGATCCAAATATAAGAATAATTTCTAAAAGGAGCTTACGACAACTTTGGCCAATCTTTATCTTGCAACTTTCTTGATTCCAAAACTTAACATATGGCCTTTGTACTATTAAAATACCCTTTAAAAATCCATCATTATCAAATTGTATACCCTTAGTTACATCCAAAATGCGAAACATAATTTGATCCTTTTGAAAAGGGCGAGGTGCCACTAGGGCAATTTCTTTAATCCCGAATAAGTATTCAAGGGATTCCTTTGACTTAAAACTATATGTCCTTGATATTACCACTTATTTGCAGCCTTATTATCATCAGGTGCTATCCAAAATCATATATGTCTTACAAAACATACCACACTATTATATTATGGAAGATAAGGTCTCACAGTCTCCCCTCCTTAAGAACATTTGTTTGTGAATGTATTGGTACAACTCCTTGGTTGCATTACCATCTACCAAAAATGTTTTTTTGGGGTATATCTATTACCCTTACAAAAAATAAATCAACTTTCAAAAAATCCAATTACTAAACTTCCTATATCTATCCCACAACAAAACATGCAAGTTACACTTCCAAATCCTTTAAAATTGAACGTACTGTAAAACGATAACTGACAGTTTGGAATGCGACTCACCTTAAGCTGTAAATATCTAGGGGTGATTCTTCATATTCTGCCACAACACTTTCTGGAGGCCACTTCTTTATTTTGAAGCTTTCTTACTTGTTGACCTAAAATAACAACTAGTACTTCATCCTAGAACAAGTCTTTAGTGATGTGAATATTCTCAATGTGAGTAATGCGTGATTCCAATACACTTCCGCAATATAGATACATAAAACACTAGATGAATTGCTCCCAATTCTGAAGGAAAATGAAGCTCATGCGCCACCTTGCCAATTTTTCAAATAATCTTATATGGGTCGACATATCTAGGACTGAGCTTTCATTTCTCCCCAAATTGCATGATACCCTTCATAGGTGACACTTTTCATAAAAGCCAATCTTCTACACTTTATTGTGTAAGTCTCATCATCGAATGTCTATGTAAGACTCCTGTCGACTCTAAGCCATTTGCAATTGGTCTCTAATAAGTTTTACTTTGTCCATCACTTGCTGAACTACATTAGGGACTAGCAACTTTGCCTCTTTTACCTCATACCAATCGATCAACAACCTACACCTTCGCCCATATAGTGCCTCATAAGGTGCCATTTGAATACTATCTTGGAAGTTATTATGATAAGCAAACTCGATAAAAGGTATATGATCATCCTAGGTTCCTTTAAAATCCAGCATGCTGGCATGTAATAGATCCACAATAGTCAGAATGGTATGCTCTGCCTGTCCATCAAATAGTGGATGAAAAGTGGTATTAAGATTTACTTGAGTGCCCAAACTCTTCAAAAAAGACTTCCAAAAATGTACGATAAATTGAGCCCCTTGATCAGAAATAATAGATAATGGAGTTCCATGGAGGTGAACAATCTCTTAAGTGTAAATCTTAGCATAATCCTCTGCTTAATATATCATTCTTGCTGGCAAGAAATGACTAGATATTGTCAGCCTATTAATGATTACCCAAATAGAGTCATACCTACATAGAGTACGAGGCAACCTAGTGATAAAGTCTATATTTATCATGTCCCTATTTCCATAATGGAAGATCAGTACACTTAGTAAGGCCTCCAGGTCTCTGATGTTCTATTTTAACATACTGGTAGTTGAGGCACTGGGCCACTATCTTTGCAATATCTTTTTCGTGCCATTCCATCAATAGATTTGTCATAGCTCTTAATAATTTCTTTGGTTGCCAAGGGTGAGCCAAATATCTAGAATAATGGGCCTAAAAAGGAATCTTGGCCCAGAGCAGTTCGATATTTGGCACAATAAGCGACCTTGGTATCGAAAGCCTCCATCTCAAGTTAGCTCAAATAGAGGATGCCGTTGTTATGGTACACTTTCCCTCAATGTTATAAGCTCAGGATCCTCATGTTGTTGCTCTTTCACTTTAGTAACAATGGAAGATTTTTGTCGTATTTTGATTAATTATGCCTCTATCCTCCGCATCTACTAATTGTACTAACAAACTAGCTAGCTTACATAAGTCTTTTTTCATTTCAACCTTATCAGCTTTAACATGGCTTAAACTTCCCGTGGACTTTCAGCTATGTGCATCAGAAACAACATTAGCTTTACCGAGATAGTATAAAATGTCATCATAGTCTTTTAGTAATTCTAGCTACCATTTTTTTTGTAGGTTCAGCTCCTTTTAATTAATTGAATATTGGAGGCTTTATGGTTTGGAAAAATATCAATATGAACTCCGTATAAATAATGTCGTTAAATCTTTTGGGAAAAAATAATTGCGGCGAGCTCAAGATCATAGGTAGGATAGTTTTGTTCATGCTTTCGCAACTGTCTGGAAGCATATGCAATACCATTCTGCATAAGAACACAACCTAGGCCAATTCTCCAGGCATGACAATATACAACGTAGCCTTTGGTTCCATCGGAAAGAGCCACGATAGGTGCAATGGTAACCTTTTCTTTAGCCCTTTAAAACTCTATTCACATGCTTTAGTGCACTGAAACTTAGCTCTATTGTATTTAAGGCTCTCAGCCAAGTTGTCAATACTTTAATCATTTGGCCATTAACCTTAATGTTATCGCTAGTAATAACATGACCAAGAAAAGATATAGAAGTTAACCAAAATTCATATTCAGAGAATTTAGCATATAACCTGTTGTCCTAGAGAGTCTGTGACATAGCTCGCAAGTGGTTTGCATGCTCAGCGCTTGACCATGAATATATCAAGATGTCATTAATAAACACGATTCACAAATCCATCTAAGAATGTCTTAAAAACTCGATTTAATTGATCCACAGAAGCTACTAGGGCACTTGTAATCCCAAGAGACATGACAAGAAACTCAAAATGTCTAGGCTTAATCCTACACATTGTCTTGGGAATATCACCATCCTTGACTCGTAGCTGTTAGTATTCGAATCATAAGCCCATCTTTGAAAAGCATTTGGCACCCTGCAATTGGTCAAACAAGTCATCAATCCATAGAAAAGGACACTTATTCTTAATAGTGACTTTATTTAGCTGTCTGTAGCCGATACATATCTGTAAGGAGTCATCTTTCTTTCAAGCAAAGAGCACTAGAGCACCTCATGTAGATGTACTTGGCATAATAAAGCCTTTATCAAGTAAATCCTTCAGCTGTTCCTTCAATTCTCTTAGCTCTACAAGAGCCATTATGTAGGGAAGAATGGGTATAAACGGCATATCAGGAGGAAAACAATGGAAAAATTCATATCCCTTTAGGGGGAAATCCCTAGAAGCTTATCAAGGAATACCATTAGGAATTCATTCATAATAAGGGCTGACTAAAGAGTTAGTTGCTAATAAAATGTTTTATCTTCATATAATGGTAACATACACTTGAACCCTTTCTACTATGCCCAGATAGGGGAATAGGTTGTCTTATTTGTGTAGAACACTCCTATCGATGGCTATCAGGTTGACCTAAACTCTGCCTCAGCCTTGACTGAATACCATGATCAAATCTCAGGCCCTGCACCTATGGTGGGAGACGCTCACTAACGGAGGTGGATATTGGTGAAATGGGAGCCTAAAATCACCCCATGGCTCCTTATAAGACCCTATAATACGAGCCCTCTTATTATGCTCTCTGTCTCTATGGGTATCCCAAATCCAATGAGCATGGTCCTATATTCGGGAAAGATCTACACAATCTTGTAAAGATGTTATCCTGTAGTCTTTGATCAAATGATCAGCCTAGACCATCAACATGACGATAAACTTTGGCACTTATGGTACATACAATATTTGGTGCATGACTAGCTAATAAATTGAACCTTAGGGTATATTTCCTTACGCTCATTTACCTTGCCTTAACTGATAAACCGGTCAAGATGATCCCGAACTTCTTATGTATAGTGATGGGCTAGAATTGCCTCAAAAAAATCTTCCCACTCTTCTGGCACGATATCAGGCCCTCTATATTTCTCCCATGCTCATACCATAAGATGGCAACATCACGTAGTTAAAAAAAAGCCAACTACATAGCCTCGGTGATGGAGATATGCATCACCCCCAATACTCTATACATATGGTCTATAAAGTCTCGGGGGATCCTCGGTGATGCTGGATCCTATAAATACTTAGGGGCCAAGTGAATAAATTGTCGTACCTTTGAGCTTTCTGTTTGATCCCTTTTGGCGTCTACTCTTGCCTCTAATTGTTTCTCATGAATAGAAACCATCCTAGTCAGTAGCCGAACAACCTCTCTTATACCCTGCTCCCTAGTTTCTTGTGGGGGTAGGGGTACTAGTTCTCCTTGTACCTCAACAGGTGTTGGTAAATGAGGTACTATGGGCAGTGGAGACTCCCTATGTGCCTTAACGAGGAATATATCTGCCTAACTAGGCAAGGAACGATTGGTACTTCTCTCAGATCCATAATTATCTTACGTTGTGCCATCTCTTGAGTGTAGGTAGCCCATTAAATAAAAACAACATAGCACAATTTAGATTTCATATATTCCTATAAGCTTGCTCTATAACACGATCTATTACATGAAAGAAATGTAACCATTCCTAAATACCATGTATCCTCCTGATTATAAGTGTGGTGCACAACACACCCATACACAAGACTCTACTAGACACAACATTGTGGACTTCCTGGGACATGACCTGCTTTGATACCATGTTTGTCACTCCCCATAGGAGGGGAGGTGCGATTAGAACTCGATATCGTTATTGGACGAGTAAGCCACTGGACATGCTAGTTAACTCAACTATTTGCCAAAAAAAGAATCAGGCAACATAACATTTGAAATACTAAGCCTGGACTATTTAGGTCATGACCTGATCAACAACAAATTATATATATCAAGATAGGTAAACCAAACAGATGGAGTACTAGTTAGCCGACAATGCTGCATAACAGAGGTACAGGGACATACTATATATATATATATACACACACAACATCCTCAGGCAAAGGGAAGTCAATACGAATAAATATGTACTGGTATGTAAGTTAGGAAGTAAAATCACAGATAACTATAATAAAAAGGGTAATAAAAATACCACCTGTAACCAAAACTCAAGTAGCCTTAATGACCAATAATCAACCTCCTAGTGATCAAATATACATTATACGCGCGAGTATCACATGTCGTGAATACATATAAATAGATGCAAATGCATAACATATCTAACAAAATGCTAGCAATGCGGGTTCTTTCTGGTAGCAGACCGACATCATATTTGCCAACCTATGGCCATCTTTACTATATACATATATAATCATTTGGGCAAATAAGCCCTATATCTCCTATTATAGCTCAAAGTCCATGCATAACGTGTAATGTATGATATAAATATTGAGTGCACATAGTAGGCCATAACATAAAGTTTAGCCAATCTTGGCTCATTAGTACACTTATCCTTGTAACATCATAATCGTTGTCATAGCATATACACATGACTCACGGGATCTTACATGTCGTTTGAATATGTTTGATAGCTTAACTCAACATTTAAAATGAGGCCTTAACTTTGCAAATATTCATAAAGGTACTTTACATGATGCTTTTACTTGTTTCCATTTCAATTAGTAAAAGAAAGTTTTTAAATAGAATCAAGTTCCTTAGTAGTTTAAATAGGAGCATTATGCTAGAGATTATTGGAAATCCACATGTTACTTGTTAAGTGCTTCAGTTATATTTTAGTATGGAAGAAGGACTGATTATGAGTACTACATTCCCTGTGTGATCTACATTTACTTTAATAACACTACACCAAGAAGAGAAACACCTCGAAAAATATGGATAGGTAGTCTGGAAAACTGACAAAATGATATATAGATATTAAATGTCCAGTTTAAGCAAACGAATGGAATGTCAACCTAATACCATCATGACAATAACTCAGTTGCAATTCCAATGCCTTTCACAAAAGGTACTTCTAGCAAAAAAATAATAAGATATCACATTTGTCATTTTGGGAAACTTTTCAGATTTCGTGCTAAAAGGAGGGACAAAACTTAGCCTTAACATACATTCCCAAAAGACGTCCTACTGCTTAAAGTTTCTTCATGAGAGTTGTTCCTTACATTCTATGCTTCAAAACAACTATATATATGCAACTTAAAGACACCTACAAACAATCTAGAATAGAGCATCAATGACCAGATTTGCCAAATAGTATTTATGCGAAGAAAGATCTGTAAAACATCATAAAAATGACTGTAAAATAGTCCTAAGGTTATTACCTAAATACGCCAGCTGTGAACCAAGAACAATCAGCAAGAACACCACTTCTTTACAGTCGAAAACAGCCCCAAACACAACTAATAGGTGGGAAAAACAATTGCAAAGCATTAGGCATGCATTTCTAGGCACAATTTTAACGGTAAAAATGTGAAGAACATACCTTAATTGCTTAGGGACCTTACGAGAGCTTTATCGTTAGCTTCACATTTTCTTTGGGACTAAAATGAACTATTTTGTTCTATAAAAAGCTCAAATTAGCTGATATATAGGTGGGTTGACCCGACTCGGCCCATGACCTAGTTTCCAGCTTCACATTTTCTTTGGGACTAAAATGAACTATTTTGTTCTATAAAAAGCTCAAATTAGCTGATATATAGGTGGGTTGACCCGACTCGGCCCATGACCTAGTTTCCTGCTTAGGCAGTCATAGTAAAACTATGATAACTTTCTATTCTGAAGTCAGTTTGATGCATAGTTTTTTCTATTGCTAACTAGACTCATAGATCATGAAACACCCCAAAAAGCCAAAATATGTGCCTCAAAAATGCCCATAATTGTAATTTCTATATTTCTCAAAATTCGTGCGTGATATCAAAAATTTGACTTTATATTCGTGATCAGGGGGCGAAATTGAGTGGGTAATAGGTGTAACCCCGATTTCAGAGCCACCATATCAAAATTTGATTTTCCAAAAATGACGATTTCTAGAATCGATCTGTGCCCCTGACGCAATTCGACCACGGTGCAGACCTATACATTTTTTTGTCAGTTTTTGCTTGTTCGGTCCAAGGCCTTTGGGTCTTGGGCCTAAGCCTCCCTATGTGTAAGAACACCTATACTTAGTTAGAATGGTAGAAGGAGAAGAGGAACAACAATGTGATTCTTTGGGAGGAATTTAATGCAGCCTTTCTCAATCAATTCTTCCCTCTTGAGCTAAAGAAGGCCAAAATGATAGAGTTCTTAAATTTGAAGCAAAGGTCCATGAGTGTGAGGGAGAATAAGATCTTAAGGAATTCATTCAAGCTTCAAGTTCTTATCACAATCTTCATAAAGAAATTCTCCAAAGTTGAGGTATGTGGGTTTCAACCATTGGGTCTTTCCACCCATGGTGCCCAACCTTTCATTTTATGTAAATTACATGTTTTCAAGATTGATTTACTTATGGGTATTTCTTATTATGAATTGATTATGAACTATGTTGGGGTTTCATAAAAGTATGACTATTTAGGCATATTTTGACCTATGAATCTATGATGTCTTTTGATATTTGATTAAGGGTTTTAATGTATATTGCGTAAGGGTGTTACTAATTGTTGGTGGGTTGATTTACATTAAGTTTTTTTGATGATTTTACTCTTGAATTACATGATTTTTAACTAGCATTACACACCCACCAAGTGTTTGATAAAATGTCCAGTTTAGGATTCTTGAGTTATTAATGATCCAATGCATGACCTATGAGTCAAGTGACTTTATGATGATGAAAGCAATGTGTAAATGTGTTGATTTCATGTAAAGTTTCTCTTGTGTTGCAAGTGACCACACCTTGTTGAGGGGTCACAAGAAGATTGATTTTCCTAGTAATCAAAACAAGGGTGGAGATGGTTGTCCGTTGATCACACCTTGTTGAGGGTGTGTTATGCCTCAATCACCTTGTCGAGGGGTGCTAGGCCCGTACTACCATGTTGAGGGATATATACCTTGACCACCTTATCGGGGGGTGCTAGGCCCGTACTACCATGTTGAGGGGCATATACCTTGACCACCTTGTCGAGGGGTGCTAGGCTCATACTACCAATTGAGGGCTAGATATCTTAATCACCTTCCAATGGGGTGCTAGGCCTTGGATTTCAAGTACTAAGTTGCTTGGTCTATGATGTTATTCTCTTCCTACACATGTACTATGTTTCCATAAAAGCATATTTTACTTCAAGCATTCATCATGTATGCCATGCTGCTAATATATTATCTCTTACTTATGATTATACATGTTAATTATGATACATATCTCTTGTTGCATTATATCCTACATACTTTGTACATTCAAACATACTAACGGATACTCTATCCGTACATGATGTTACCATGTAGGAACTGTGGCCCCTTTTGATCATCCTCCTCCTCTACGTGGCTAGTACTATCTCTTGAAGCAAGTTTGATGAGTCCTCAATTCCAGGGCAATATCTATTGATCTTATGTTATATAAAGGCTTTTTTCTTTGGTTAGATGCTTATGACTATGAGGGTGAGACTGGAAAGTTGTCTTGGCCCCGCCCAATCTATAATAGAGAGGTTGATGGACAAGTTATGTAACTATGCTTTAAGCTATGACTCTTTGATGTTTTAAGTTATGAAAGACTCCCTTAGCTCCTTTATCCTTATTTTTATTCTCTTATTGTTGTTTAATTGCTTTCACGACTAAAGATGTGTAAATGATATGATAAAGGGCTTGTTTGGGATCCCTTTGGGTTCCCATTCATCGTGTCATGTTTAGGCCCTAGGCTTGGGTCGTGACAAACTTGGAATCAGAGCATTTGGTTGTTAATGGTCCTCGGCATCCAACAGACCATATAAATTAGTGTTTGATTCATGGTTGTGAAGTGTACCACAACTATGAATAAGAGGCTATGAGGCTTTTTAGGAAATGTTTCCCTTCTTTTTGATCTATGTCATGCTATAGAAGTTAAGGTAAAGTTTTTCCCTAACAAATGTTCTTTGCTATGCTATATCATGCTTATTCCAAAAGGAAGAAGAGCTCACACTCCCGAATGGCAATCGACTCATGAAGAGTTCCAGGATGCTATTGCCATGCTAGTTCAAGCCATAACTAATCAAATCAACCAAGGGGCCCAAGCCCCTCATGCTCCTACTCCAGCATCTAGGCTAACCGACTTCATATGTATGAAGCCATCGGGGTTCTATCAGTTTAAATTGAATGAGGACCCTCAAGAATTTATTGATGAAGTGTACACAGTGTTGTCCATTATAGGTGTTAGAGCTACAAGAAGGCGGAGTTAGCGGCGTACCAACTCAAAGGTGTGGCCTAAATATGGTTTACTCAATGGTAGAAGGAGAAGAGGAACAACAATGTGATTCTTTGGGAGGAATTTAATGCAGCCTTTCTCAATCAATTCTTCCCTCTTGAGCTAAAGAAGGCCAAAATGATAGAGTTCTTAAATTTGAAGCAAAGGTCCATGAGTGTGAGGGAGAATAACCTCAAGTTCAACCAACTCTGTAAATATGCTCCACAATTGGTGGCCGAGCCGAGGTCTAGAATGAATAAGTTTATGATAGATGTATCCGATTTGGTGAATGAGGAGTGTCGTGCGCTATGTTGATTGGTGATATGGATTTTTCCCACCTCATAACTTATGTCAAACAATTGGAGGGGGAAGAATTGAGAAAAAGAAGAGGTAATGAGGCTAAGAGGGCTCATTTTTGAAGATAGGTTCCAAGGTCTCAATGGTGGCCAGTTTCAGCAAGGCTAAGGGTTTTCCCATGCTCCTAATAGGAGGTTTGCTAATGATAAACCAAGGGTCCAAGGTGGTGGTGATGTGGTGCTTAATTTTATGTGCCCAAGATGTAGTAGAGGCCATGATGGCCATGTTTTTGAGAAACACCAATGCTTGCTATAGTTGTGGAGAAGTGGGTCACAAGAAGATTGATTGTCCTCATAATCAAAATAAGGGTAGAGATGGCTGTCCACAAGGCCAGGGTGCAAATGCAGTTTCTTTGGGAAGGGGAGGTCAACAAGTTGGTGCCGCAAGGTACAATTAGTTCTATGCTCTTAAAGGGAGGCAAAGAATAGATGAGGTGCCCGATGTTATCACTGGTATTTAAATGTCTTTGATTTGGATGTATATGCATTGATAAACCCAAGTGCCACTCTTTCTTTTGTTACTCTTTTTGTTGCCAAAAAGTTTCATGTTGAATCTAAATTGTTATATGAGTCTTATGAGGTGCCTACTCCAATTGGTGCATCTGTTGTTGCTAAAAGGGTCTATACATTTTTCCTTTTTCATTTTGCATAAAATATTGCCTTATGATTTTTTTGAGTTAGATATGGTGGATTTTGATGCCATTCTTGGGATGGACTGGTTGCATGCATATTATGCCTCTATTGATTGTAGAACTCATATGATCAAATTCTAATTCCCTAATGAACCCATCCTTGAGTGGGAGAGTCACGATGTGGTGGTCAAAGGTAGGTTTATTTCTTGCATTAAAGCTCAAAAATTGATTTCTAAGGGGTATGTCTGACATCTTGTGAGGGTTAGGGATGTTGAGTCCAAAGTCCTTCCTATGGAGTCAGTTCCGACGGTAAATGAGTCCCTTGATGTCTTTTCTAATGAGTTTCCCGTTGTTTCTCTCGAAAGAGAAATAGATTTTGGTATAGACCTCCTTCTCGATACTCAACCCATTTCTATTCCCTCTTATCGTATAGCCCCGACAAAGTTGAAGGAGTTGAAAGAGCAATTGAGGGATTTATTGGAGAAGGGTTTTGTTAGGCCTAGCCAATCACCTTGGGATGGACCAGTATTGTTTGTCAAGAAGAAGGATGGTTCACTTCAGATGTGTATTGACTACCAAAAACTTAATAGAGTCACAATCAAGAATACGTATCCTCTATAAGGATTGATGATCTTTCTGACCAACTTCAAAGGGCTAAACACTTCTCTAAGATTGATCTTTGGTCCAGGTACCACCAAGTGAAAGTGAGGGAGTGTGACATTTCCAAAAGAACCTTCCAGACTAAATATGGCCACTATGAATTTGTAATTATGTCTTTTAGGTTGATCAATGCACCAACTATCTTCATGGATCTTATGAACAGGATCTTCAAACCCTACCTTGGTTTGTTTATGGTCATATTTATTGATGATATCTTGATCTATTACCATAGTGAGGAGGAGTATGTGGATCACTTGCGGGTGGTGTTACAAATCTTGAGGGAGGAGGAGTTGTATGCTAAATATGAGAAATGTGAGTTTTGGTTGAAAGAGGTAGCCTTCCTAGGTCATGAGGTGTCGGGTGATGCTATAAAGGTGAATCCTAAGAAGATGAAGGTAATTAGAAATTGGCTTAGACTTTTGACTCCATCGGATATTAGAAGTTTCTTAGGCTTAGCGGGTTACTACAAGAGGTTTGTGGATGAGTTCTCTTCTATTGCTTCTCCCATGACTAAGTTGACCCAAAAGAAGGCAAAGTTTGCGTGGATTGATGAGTGTGAAAAGAGTTTCAAACCTGGAAAGATAAGCTTGTCTCTGCGCATATTTTGTCTCTACTAGAAAGGTTGGAAGGGTTTGTTGTGTATTGTGATGCCTCATAGATTAGTTTTGGTTGTGTTTTAATGCACAATGGTAAGGTGATAGCTTAAGCCTCTAGGCAACTTAAGGTGCATGACAAGAATTATCCTACCCATGATCTTGAGTAGCCACCGTGGTATTTGCTTTAAAGATTTGGCATCATTACTTGTATGGGGTTCATGTTGAGCTGTTCATCAATGATAAGAGTCTCGAATATGTGTTCACTCAAAAAGATCTCAACTTGAGGAAACAAAGGTGGTTAGGGCTTCTAATGGATTATGATATGAGTGTGCATTATCACCCCAGTAAGGCTAATGTTGTGGTCAATGCTTTGAATAGGGTGTCTATGGGTAGCCTAGCATATATTGATGATTGGGGGAAAAGAGGTAGCTAGAGAGATTCATCGGTTGGCTAGATTGCAGTTAGGTTAGTAGAGGTTGATAATCGTTGTATTATGGTTTTTGATTGCTCTAAGTCTTCATTGATTGAGGAGGTGAAGGCAAAGCAGGATCTTGACCCTACTCTATTAGAATTGAAGGCCTTGGCAAGAGATGACAAGGTGGAGGTTTTCTTCCAAGAGGAAGATAGTGCCCTTAGGTACCAAGGTAGATTATGTGTGCCTTGTGTTGATGACTTGAGAAAGAAGGTTCATGATAAGACTCATAATTCTTCCTATTTTGTTCACCCCGGTGCTACCAAGATGTATAGAGATTTGAGGGAAGTGTTTTGGTGGGGTGGCATGAAGAGAGATATTGCTATGTTTGAATTTGATTGCCATAATTGCCAACAAGTCAAAGCGGAACATCAAAGGCTGGGTGGCCTAGCCCAAGATATAGAGATTCCTACTTGGAAGTGGGAGGAAATTAACATGGATTTTGTGGTTGGGTTGCCTAAGACTAGAAAACATTTTGACTCCATTTGTGTTGTGGTTGATAGAATGACAAAGTCGGCTCATTTCCTATCGGGTAGGACTACTTGATGTGTTTCAAAATATAACACATTTGTTGCCTAAAACAAGGGATTATGTGAGTTCTTAATGCGACTTTTTATGGTTTTTATGTGTTTTTGTGTTGTTCTTGCAGAAAAGTTAGGTTGACATGATTTTGAAGAAAAAATGCAGATTTTACTGAAGCATAGGACATACAAGCACACATATGAGTCGTAGCCCAAGCTACGAGTGGTAAGGTGTGTTGTAGTAAGAAACAAAGGCCAAATTTCAGAAATCTGCTAAGTAGAGGTCACCCTTACAAGGCTATCCTACGAGTCGTAAGTCTCACCACAACTCATATAGGTGGACTTGTAGTAGGGATCAGAGAGCCAAAATGTTGGACCAAAACCTGAAGGCCAAGACTACGGGAAAGACATACGAATCTTAGCCCAAGCAATGACTCTTACCTGTGGGTTATACCTGTTTATTCCAAGATGTCAAGAACGTGATACAAGACCCCAATTACAACTCATAGGTCACCCTATGAGTTGTACCTGCTAGACGTACTAGCTACCAATTGTCTTTTCCGTGTTATTTTTAGGGTTATTTTGTAAATGCTATATATAGTTTAAGTTAGGGTTTTAAAAAGAGAGATTCGAACCAGAGAAGTTTTTATCATCTTTGAATATCCCCTCTAGAGTATTTTTAGGTTTTTAGGTTAGATTATCTTTTTCTCTTGGAAAACCCAATTTTGGGGATTGTAAAACTTGCTTTCTGCTCATTGTCAATATATCAAGCTTTTGGTTTGCTATTTGTGGGTCTTCAATCTTTGTTGACTTGGGTAAAATTCTCAATCATATCATTAATTTGCATTTTTGTTGGTTTTGCCTTAGCCATGAGTAGCTAAGCACCAATAACTTGGGGTTGTGGGAACCATGGGTAGTTGATTTGAGATGACCTAGGTTTATTGCATTTCTATGATTGGGGTTTTGCATGTATTGTCTATTTTCCTTCATTTGGATTGTTGTTTGGTGGTGGCCAACACCAAACCCTACCTACTATCATGACCCCAACCAAGGTCGTGACGAATAGAAAAATGGAAGTAGACGACAGAATTCGATCGATATCTTCTCGTCTAATCAACCAAACCTAACCAAGGGGAGGTTAACTGGGACAATGGGTACTGCTTAGTTGGCACGCCATGGTGGCCGACAAAGCGCCATGGTAAAATTCGTCCTTCACCTTCATAAGAGGGCTGGAAGAACCTAAGTTACCATCCTGCATATGAATCTTCAGTTGTAGTTCTGTTAGCTAGGGTAATCGAGTCAATGAACTACGGGGAACACAATTCCCAAGTTGTCCTTAAAAATGGATTCGACCCTAACCTTTGGTTAGGTTAATTGCTGACAGCGACTGCTTTTTTATTAGAGCGTGAACATCATCAAAACATTATGGTGCCATTGCTGGGAAATATGGCTAGGTTTTGACTTGAATTCACTATTAGTTAGTTCTATTGTTGATTTCTAGAATCTATTGTATTTTACTTTTATTTTTGTTTTTGTTGTTTGATTTTATTTGCAGGGTGTACTAGGTTGTATTCCCAACAACAGGATTCAAGGCAATCCCTTAGCTCCACCCAATTTGGAGATCTATCGACTACTGAGAAGAATGGCTCACGTGAATGTGGATATCAAGGTTGAGAAGGATATGAATACGAATGAGGATATAGGTAGAGAGGAGAATCCACAACCTAGGGGTGACAGGCCACAACCAATGGATTTCAATGAAAACGCTTATGGATGGAATCAACATCGATTGAACCCTATGGTAATGGATGCTACTGGTGCCATAGTACTGCCTCCTTTACCAGCAGATACTAAATTCATGGTATTGAGTAGATTGCTCCAAATGCTCCAAAACCGCGGACTATTTATGGGGCTACCATCTGATGATCCCCACCGTCAACTCAAAAATGTAGTGTCTATTTGCAAGAATGTCATAGGGACACAAAATCTTTATCTTGATACTATGGGTTTAAGGGTGTCTCCACTGTCATTGACTGGCAATGCATCTGTATGGTTGTCTGAGCTTTGCTTGGGCACTATTACAAGTTGGGCTGAGCTTTAAAGAGTATTCCTTGAAAGATATTTTCCAAGATCTAACAAGATGAAGCTCAAACACCAAATTAACAACTTTGAGAAATTGTCGGGTGAATCTATTAGCACAACACAGGAGAAGTTCACTAAATACTGAGGATGCTCCCCGATCACAAGATTGTTGATGATGCTTTAGTCGAGATTTTCTATCGAGCGCTTGACGAGAATAGTCAGGGGGGATCTAGGCCCGTACTACTATGTTGAGAGGTATATACCTTGACCACCTTGTCGAGGGGTGCTAGACCCGTACTACCAATTGAAGGGTAGATACCTCAATAACCTTCCAATGAGTGCTAGGCCTTGGATTCCAAGTACTAAGTTGCTTGGTCTATGATGTTGGTCTCTTCCTACACATGTACTATGTTTCCATATAAACATGTTTTACTTCAAGCATTGATCATGCATGCCATGTTGCTAATATACTATCTCTTGCTTATGATTATGCATGTTGATGATGTTGCTTATCTCTTCTTGCATTGCATCCTACATACTTAGTACATTCAAATGTACTAATACATACTCTATGCCTAGATGATGTTACCATGTAGGAACCGAAACTCCTCTTGATCGTCCTCTTCCTCCACGTGGTTAGTACTATCTCTTGAAGCAAGTTTGATGAGTCCTCAATTTCGAGGGCAATAGCTAATGATCCTATGTTATGTAAAGACTCTTTTCTTTGGTTAGGTACTTATGACTATGAGGGTGAGACGAAAAGTTGTCTTGGCCCACGCCCAATCTATGATAGAGGTATTGTTGGACAAGTTATGTGACTGTGCTTGAAGCTATGGCTCTTTGATTGTTTAAGGTATGAAAGTCTTCCCTTAGCCTATTTATCCTTATTTTTATTCTCTTATTATTGTTTAATTGCCTCCACGACCAAGGATGTGTAAATGATATGCTAAGAGGCTTGTTTGGGGTCCCCTTGGGTTCCCATTTGCCGTGTCACGTTTACGCATATTGAGAATATCCACATCGCTGAAGACTTATTTTATGATGAAGTACTAGTGGCTATTTTAGGTCAACAAGTAAAAAAGCTTCAAAATAAAGAAGTGGCCTCCATAAAAATATTGTGGTGAAACAACAATATTATGGAAATAATGTGGCCAATAGAAGAGGAAATCATGAAGAATCACCCTCAGATATTTACAATTTAAGGTGAGTCTCATTCCAAACTGCCAATTATCTTTATACATAACTTCAATTTAAAGTATTTGGAAGTGTAACTTGCATGTTTTGCGGTGGGATAGAAATACAAAGTTTAGTAATTGGAGTTTTTGAAAGTTGATTTATTATTTGTAAGGGTAATAGATATACCCCAAAAAAAACATTTTTGGTAGATGGTAATGTAACCGATACGTTCGCGGATGAAGATTCTTAAGTGGGGGAAACTGTGAGACCCTGTGTTTCTTGTCTTCCATAATATAACTAGTGTGACATGTTATGTAAGGCATATATGATTTTAGATGGTACCTAAGGATAATAAAGCTGCAAGTAAGTGGTAATATCAAGGACTTAAAGTTTTAAGTCAAAGGAATCCCTTGAATACACATTGGGGATTAAGAAATGGCCCTAGTGGCACCTCACCCTTTTCGAATGATTTAAATTACATTTCCCTTTTTGTATGGGACTAAGAGTGTACAATTTGACAATGATGGATTTTTAAGGGTATTTTAATAGAATAAAGTCATATGTTAAGTTTTGGAATCAAGAAAGTTGAAAGATAAAGATTGGCCAAAGTTAATGCAAGTTGTTTTTAGAAATCGTTCTTAAATTTGGGTCAAATATATCAGACCATATCTCCCAAACTATAATGAGTTACAAGGCCCATGACCTATCCAATTGAAGATCTTTTATATCACGCACGAATTTTGAGATGTATGAAAATTATGATTATGGGCATTTCCAAAGCACATTTTGGCAAACATACCCAACCAAATGCTAGTATCAATGGTGGTCCTTTCCAGTAGCTGACCAGCATCATATTTGCCAACCTGTGGCCATCCATACCATATACATATATATACATACATATATATATATATATATAAATATATATATATACATATATATAATCATTTGGGCAAATTAGCCCCATACCTCCAATTATAGCTTGTAGTCCACGCATACCCTGTAATGTATGATATGAATATTAAGTACATATAGTAGGCTATAATATAAATTTTAGCCAATCTTAGCTCATTGGTACACTTATCCTCGTAACATCATACTCATTGTCATAACATATACACATGATTCGCGGGATGTTACATGTCATTCGAATAAGTTTGACACCTTAACTCAACATTTAGAATGAGGCCTTAGCTCTGAAAATGTTCATAAGGTACTTTACATAATGCTTATACTTGGTTCCATGCAATTAGTAAAAGAAAGCTTTAAAATAGAATCAAGTGCCTTAGTAGTTTAGATAGGAGCATTATGCTAGAGATTATTGGAAATCTATGCTTTACTTGTTAAGTGGTTGAATTATATTTTTACTATGGAAGAAGGACTGATTATGAATACTACATTCCTTTCGTGATCTACATTTATTTTAATGACACTACACCAAGAAGAGAAACACCTCAAACATATGGATAGGTAGTCTGGAAAATCGACAAAATGATTTTTAGATATTAAATGTCCAGTTTCAGCGAACGAATGGAATGTCAACCTAATACTATCATGAAAATAACTTAGCTGCAATCCCAATGCCTTTCACAAAAGTTCTTTCTAGCAACATTATAGTAAGATATCATATTTGACATTTTGGAAAACTTCCCAGATTTCATGCTAAAAGGAGGATAGAGCTTAGCTTAACATACCTTCCCAACAGATATCATATTGCCCAAATTTTCTACACAAGAGTTGTTCCATATATACATAGCTTAAAGACACCTAAAAATAGTCCAGAATAGACCATTAATGACCAGATTTGTCAAATAGTATTTACGTGAGAAAACATCTGTAAAACATCATTAAAATAACCGTAAAAGAGGCCCAAGATTATTACCTGAATACACCAGCTGCAAACCAAGAATAGCCAGAAAGAACATCATTTCTTTACAACCCAAAACAACCACAAAAATAGCTAATAGAGGGGAAAACAATTGCAAAGTGTAAGGCACACATTTCTAGGCATGGAGATGAATTTAATGGTAAAAATGTGAAAAATATACCTAAATTGCTTAGAACCTTATGAGATCTTTATCTTCAGTTTCATATCTATTTTGGGATGAAAATGGATTGTTTTGAGCTTCAAAAAGCTCAAATTAGCTGACATCTAGGTGGGTTGACCTGATCCGGCCCATGACCCAGTTTCCTACTCGGGCAGTCACAGTAAAACTGTGATAACCTTATATTTTGAAGTTAGTTTGTTGTGCGATTTTGTGCATTGTGAACTAGACTCATACATCTTCAGTTTGATAGGTCATACGCATTCTAACTCCTTACAATTTAGGAGATATAGTCTGATACATTTGATACAAATTTAAGAATGATTTCTAAAAGGAGCTTACGGTAACTTTGGCGAATCTTTATCTTGCGACTTTCTTGATTCCAAAACTTAACATATGAACTTTGTGATATTAAAATATCCTTTAAAAATCCATCATTATCAAATTGTACACTCTTTGTCCTATCCAAAAAACAAAACATAATTTAAACCTTTTGAAAAGGGCAAGGTGCCACTAGGGCCATTTCTTTAATCCTGAATGTGTATTCAAGAGATTCCTTTGACTTAAAATTTTAAGTCCTTGATATTACAACTTATTTGTAGCCTTATCATATATGCCTTACATAACATGCCACACTATTTATATTATGAAAGACAAGTAATACGGGGTCTCACAAGATAAGATTTGGGACAGAGAGGTTCGAGGGTGTCACCCTGAGAGAAGTCATGCAGGTTAGAAGGTGAGGTGGGCTTGGGCCCGATATGCTAACCCTATTGAGGTTTCGGATTGGGTTGTAATAGTTGCATCTGAGTTGGCCCTACCTCTAGCTTAATCTACTATACATCCTATTCTCTGTGTATCGATGGTGCGCCAGTGTATTGGAAATGAGTTACATGTACTCCAGAATGTGTTTTTGAGTTAAATGATGGTTGAATATTGTTAAGGAAGGTTTTGGTGGAATACATTTTGGGGGTAGTGTTGTACTTGGATCTTTTGTGGCCATTTTGAGTGGTTGATGGTGTTTGTTAGGCTGACTAATATTCTATATAGTAAGGATTTGGTGACTTGTAAGCACTGGTGGATGCTATTGCAGGTCTTGCCACATGTTAATTGCTAGATGCTACAGAATGAGGGCCTAAATGGTAATAACTACTGAGGACCATGTCTGAGAAGTGAGATACGAATTCTTGGTACAAAGGGAAGTACAGGGATCCTTTTGAGTGTGTAGCTTGTTGGGTGTTCACTGTATTGGTGAGTGTTTGGTGGCAATGCTGGGCGGATTGGACAACAGAGGAATAGGATTTTGTCCATGGATGTGAATGAGAGCATATTAGCTATTGTAAGCAGTTATTTGGTTAGCCTGTGGTCATTTGTGGTTGATTATAGGAATCGCTTATATAAGAAAGTCAGATCTCATGACCCAAGACTAGAGCCTAGATGTGACACGGTGAGTGGGAATCCCAAAGGCAACCCAAACAAGCCTCTTAGCATATCGTTTACACATCCTTGGTTTCACAGAAATAATAAAAGATAAATAAGCACATAGCAAATAATTTCTAAGGGAAGCGGGCCTTTGGACTCACGCTATGGGGATGTTATAGGGAAGAGGATAAACATGAATCATATAGCAACTAAGTCTAACGGGCGGTAAGTATGATTCATGCTATAGGGGCATTTAGGGACTTGAGACATTCATCACTTTCCATCATAATCAATAGCATCAAATAACATCACATAAGGGAAAGGGTCTAAGAGATAAGTCTCCATATAATCTTAACATCAAATTATAGGTACATAGCGTAGTATCCAACAACACCTCTAAGAATGAATAGGATGAGCCAAGACATGGTCAAGGCTCACCATTAAACTAGAAAGTAAAGTGGAATAAAGTCTCAACATAAGATAGAAATTGGGTATCGTCCCCAAACTAGAGGACTTACCAACTCTCTTATTTCATTGTTCCAAACCTAACCACATGGAGGATATCGATGAGCGCCGGTCCTTATATGGTGAAATTATGTGTACATAGAGTATGCGTTAGTACTTGAAATGTACAAAGTATGTGAGGTTCAATGCAACAAGGGAAGCAACCATAATAATCGAAATACATAAACATAGTCAAAGACGTATGCTCAACATGATCAATGCTTAAGGTAAAACATACATAAATGTAATCATATTTACATAACTCATAAAAAGTATAATAAAGTGGCATGATAATGGGTAACACCTTACACACTTGTAGAAATCATCATGTACCTTTAGGGGAAAATACCATTTGAATTTTTGAAACAAAGAATCATAGGAACTTTAAATCATCTTTAGGCAAAACATAAAGGAACTATTTAATTTGCCTCTTCTAATGGGAAGCTTCCGCATCCATCCCAAGGTCCTCTCGGTACTTTGTAAACTCTCACGAAATAATCATAGGGAGGAATCATGAAATTCATTAGTGGAGAGGTATTCTACTAACCCATCCCACAAGCCTTGTAAAATAATGGAGAGGGATTTTACTAACCTGCCTCATAGAGATTTTGAACATTAATCATCATCATAAGGATAAATCCTATATCTTGGCTAAGCCTCTACAATTGGCTAGCATAATCATCATATCCCTCTACTAACGGGTCATCATTTCATATCCCTCTACTAATGGGTTATCATAGTCTCATGATCATAACTAGGTGGGGACTCACATTTCTTTTATTCATACATACTAAATTACATAAGACTAGTCTCATTGGACATAAAAACATGAGGGTAATCATAACATACACAACTTACATAACATAACATCATAAGGAGGGCTTTACAATAACACATAGTTTTCATAATATTTCAACGAATTTCACATAATACTTGATATACCTCATCCTCTATAACATTCATGAACTATCTCATCAAACTATCACATCATAATATGAAATAAAGGATTTCATATCATTCATAACATTTATAACATTCTCATGAACTCATAGCATGCTTAATTCCCCTTCAATATCAACAACATCCATGAATCACGTGTGCTACCATAAGCCTTCATCACAAAAGCGATTTACCTCTTAACTTAGTGAAAACATGTTGGGTATATGTATTTAAGCTTAAAATCATAGAGTTCAAGAATAAGGAACATGAGAGGGGTAAACTAAAGTCATTTAAGAAGTCATTCGAACAATCCAACAACATACTTGAAAACTCCCAATTTAGGTGTCATGAAAACTATTCAAAAATTCATAACATTTTAGAGTCTTTCAATATGTCATAGCTTACAAAGCTCTAATGTAATAAACATATAATAATCTCAGTCATTAATGGGAGCCCATGCATCAATAAATAAGAAATCAACAAATTTCAAACAGTTTTCATGTAATGGAGTGTTAATAGAAAATGCCCATATAGAATTAGTCATTAGAATCAAGAAATTTGATAAAAATAGTTTTGGGGCTCCATGGGTGAAAGGACCCATGGATGAAGATCCACATACCTTAGACTTGGAGTTTCTTGATAAAAACCTTGAGGAGGACTTGGGTCAAGACTTGGTTTTCTTGAATTCCAACAAAACTTCTTGAAAATCTTGAGAATTGATGAGGATATGGTGAAGATTAGAGTGGAATTTGAGAGGCTTTTGGTGAGTTTTGGAGTTGAAAAATGGCTAATGTCACGACCAAACCTAGGGCCTAGACGTGACATGATGAATGAGGAAACTGAAGGGACCCCAAATAAGCCTCTTAGTATATTATACACATATCCTTGATTGCAGAAGCATAAATATCAACAAAATGGTTGTAAATAAGGGGATTCAGGACGAAGGGATACAGTTAATACTTAAATATCACAGTAAATTCAAAGCTCAAGCATAATTACATCACTTGGCCAACAACACCTCTATACAAAGAATTTAAATAGGGGACTCGGCACATTCAGAGCTCACCCTCATAGTCATATGCATTTAACAAAAGAAAAGAGTTTTTACATTGTATAAAATCAATAGATGTTGTCCTCAGTGTCGAGGACTCGCAAAATCTTACTTCAAGATATAGTACTAGCTATGTGGAGGAGGAGGATGATCAAACAGAGCTCTGGCTCCTATATGGTATCATTATATAGGCATAGAGTATGCATTAGTACGTTTGAATATACTAAGTATGTAGGATACAATGCACCAAGAGATAGGCAACATAATCAAAATGCATAATGAGGCAATGGTTGAGCATATAGCAATATGGCATGCAAGAATGATACTTGAAGTAAACATGCTTATATAGAACATATCACATGTGTAGCAAGAGACCATCATTATA
>DF364048.1:1847-27165 GCA_000787875.1 Solanum virginianum | reverse complement strand
GTTCGTGCGATAGAGTTTTCGGATAGAAAATTTGAGACCGAATTTGCAATCAACATGAAAAAATCAAGTCAAAAAATGGTTTTGACCCGATTTAAGAGCAATCGGGTCAAAAAATATTTTTTGCAAAATTTACCAGGAACAGTAAGGGTACGTGACATGGCCGTGACGCAGATCCAAAATAGTGAGGATACGTGACAACTCCGCAACGCAGACCTATCGCGGACCCACACTTATATAATTTTCTCAATTCTTCGACGGGATTGAATTTCAGGAAATACACAGGTGCACGACAGGTCCGCATCGCGAACCTATTCCCCCGACCTGTTCCACCAAAGTTTAAAATTTTAAATCTTTTGAGGAGCATTCTAGACTTTTTTCTACCACTTTTTTTGACTTAACCCATGACCAATACAAGTCGTTTATGGGCTAAAATAGTTTCAAAAACCTATTCCAAAGCTCCTTATGCTAAAACTAAGTAGAAACCTTGGGCAAAAAGAGGAGAAAGAGCTAGGGATTAAAGGATTGAGGCTAATTCTTGAGGAATTGATTGTCAAATTCCATACCAAGTATGTAAGGATATCTAAAGTGTTGGACTTGTTCATCCACACATCCCATCTTTAACTTGAGTCGAGATTTTTGAGTGTTAGTTGCATTCTTTAAAACTTATGATTCGTAAATCATGAAATTCTTGTATAAGAATGAGTTTCTTGAAATTATTTAAGTTAAATTATGAGTTGCACCATTGTCACCTCGAATTATAAAAGTATTTCACATGATTGGTGCATGAACCCTAAACTTAGCATTTTTCCTTGCTTATTGATTTATTGAAATTGTGAACCCAACCTGTCAAACTAAGTAATGTGATCCCAAGAAGTACGTTTTCTTGCTTCACATATGTTTTAATGCTTTATGTGTGCATGAAATGAGTACCTATCATGTCGTATATGCCGAGAATGCTAATATGATGTCACTTGACTATAATTCATGAGAGTCTTGCATGATGTGGAGTAGAGTCTTGAGTTGCATTGCATGGACGACGGTCCTGAGTTATTGAGTTATTGATAAATTGAGTTAAGCTACTGAGAACTGAGTTGACTTGTCTGAGATGAGTTGAGCTAATTTCTATGAGCATGATTTAGTCTTGGAAGGAGTATTGAGTACCGAGTTGGGTGAAGAGAGTCACCCCAGAACTATGTAGCCAACATAGGATGATTGCACAGGATAATTCTGGTGGCCCAAGTCCCCATGGAGGGACACTCTCTTAGGATCTGAGAGAGAGGTAGAGGTTGACGCGTCCTTTTTCGTGGCAAGTTAAGGACGGGCGAGGCAATGATGCCATATTCATTGTACATCACCAAAATTCATGGTGGTGTAAGTTATGTCGGTTAGAGAAACTTCTAAGCAAGACTTGAGTTGAGCATATCATGATTTTTGAATTGAGTCGCATTTAAACACTATGCATATTTTCTAAAGCATGATTTTTAACTTAAAACCTGCATGATTTATTTGAGTTAAGGTATGAGATGAAGAATTGAGTCTTGAGCTGAGTTATTGATTGGTTTGAGCCTTATCTGTTTACTTTTAGCTTATTTACATACCAATACATTCCACGTACTGACGCCATTTGGCGTTATATCATTTCATGATGTAGATACAAGAGATAGAGGACTTCAGCAGATGCACCGTTGAGGTTCAGAGTTTCGAATCCAGAGATTGGTAAGCCCCCCTTACTCTTCGGAGGAGCCTATTTTTATTTTATTCAATTCTTTATTTATTAAGTTGGGTAGCCATGGCCTGTCATGGTACCTTCTAGACGATTAGAATAGAGGCTTCATGGACCTAGAATGGAGTATTTATTGAGTATTTTATCTTCCATTTTGAACTATTTTGAGAAAACTATTTATAATAATTCTACCTTTTATTTAATGTTACCATTGAGTATTATTTTGCTATTGAGTAAGAGGTGACGATAAGACCGAGTGGTTTGTTCAAGGACTAGCAATAGTCTTTGAGTGCCAGTTATGTCCAGGGTACCCTTCCAGGGCATGCAAACTTGGTATCAGAGCTCGATTCAAGTGTCCTAAGGAGTCTATGAAGTGGTGTCTAGTAGAGTCTTAGTTATGGGTGTGTTGTGCACCACATTTCATAAGTAGGAGGCTATAGGACATTAGGAAGTATTATCCTTCTTTCATCATCTGAGTTCGTGCGATAGAGTTTAACTCTATGAAAGTCTTATTCTAATTTGAACGCTACGCATTTACAGAATGTGCCTCCCAAAAGAACAGTTGCCCAGAGAGACGTTTCAACCCCAACTGTTGAAAATACCCAGCCAGGGGTCCCTACCCAGATAGAGATGAGGAGATGAGGTCGGCCTGCTAGGGCTGCTGAGGTCCCACAGGTGCCCCCTACGCAGCCATAGCCAGCTCCCACTTCAGATGCTGAGTTTAGGGGAGTCATTACCATGCTTACTCAGCTAGTTACCTCGTAGAGCAGTAGTCGAGGTCCCCAAGCTCCTAATTCTAGCTTTCAAAAGCCTATAATTGCTACTCGGCTCAGAGACTTCTTGAGGATGGACCCTCCAGTCTACACGAGGACGAAAGTTGAGGAGGATCCACAGAATTTCATCGAGGAGATGTATAAGGTATTGAGGGTCGTGCATGCTAGTGGGGTTGAAGGGGTTGAGCTTGCGTCTTACCAACTGAAGGATATGGCGAACATCTGGTACAACCAGTGGGAGTATTGTCAAGGTGAGGATGCTGAGCCTGCAGAGTAGGATGAGTTTGAGAGTGCTTTCCTCGACCACTTCTTTCCCCAAGAGTTGAGAGAGGCAAAGATTGAAGAGTTCGCGAACTTGAAATAGGAGGGGATGACCATCAAAGAGTACAACCTGAAGTTCATTAAGTTGTCCAGGTGTATCTAGAGTTGGAATGGGTTGTGTGTTGATGCAGAGAGGGAAGGTGATAGCATATGCTTCTAGACAACTTAATATTCATGAGAGGAATGCTCCAGAGATGGTCTAGGACATGAGGGCAAGGATGAGAAAGTTTGCGTCTGGATTAGGCAAACATGCGAAGAGGGAATGCAAGGCTGCGTTACTGATTCCAAGCATAGACATTTCCAGACTTATAGTTATGACCAACAAACTAAGGAGGATAAAGAGAAAGACATAGAAGAGCACATGAGCAAGAAAGCCAAGTCAACTGGGCATAAGGCTAACCAGCACAAGCAGGATAAGGGGGACAGGTCTTAATTCCAGAAAAAGCATTCGGGGTATGCCCTATCATCAACTAGTGCCCCCACTACAAATGTCAGGCATGATCAGAAATCGTAGAGGTAGACGAACTTTAGAGTACAGGGTTCACAAGCCACTGTAAGCCTTGGCTCGAAAAGAAAACGACCTTGTGGGAAGTGCGGCAGGATGCATTTGGGAGAGTGTAAGGAAAGAGAAAATGATTGCTATAAGTGTGGCCAGACAAGTCACTTCTTGAGAGACTGTCCACTTAGGGGCAACAAAGCCCAATCTTCTATTACCATACCATCACCCAGAGATAATCAGAAGGGTGCCAAATCGGGGACAAGCGGAGGAACGAAATCATCTCTATATAATAGGGAACAAACAGGACCAAAAGATTACACTTGATGTCGTGACGGGTATGCTCTGACTCTTTATTTTTGATTGTTATGCTTTGCTCGATCCAGGGGAGACAGTGTCCTTTGTGACACCATATATGGCTAGAAAATTTGAGATTTTTCCTGAGTGTTTACTTGAGCCCTTCCCTGTTTCCACTCCTGTTGGTGAGTCTATCATAGCTAAGAGAGTTTATAGAGATTGTGTAGTGTCTATTTACCATAGGAATACTCTTGCTGATCTGGTTGAGTTCGTTAAAGATGATTGACTTTGATATAATTCTTGGTATGGACTGGCTTTACGCCTGCTATGCCACTGTTGACTGTAGAACCTGAACAGTTAAGTTCCAATTTCTCAATGAGCCTGTTATATAGTGGAGAGGAGATTCTATTGCACCTAAGGGTAAATTTATTTCCTATCTTAGGGCTAGAAAGTTGATCTCTAAAGGGTGCATCTACCACCTCGTGCGGGTCAAATCTGAGGATGTTAAGCCTCTTACTTTTAAGTCAAATCCGATTTTAAAGGAGTTTCCTGAGGATCTGCTTGGAGTCTCTCCCAATAGGGAGATTGACTTTGGGATCGATGTTCTTCTTAATATCCAGCCTATCTCAATTCCACCTTATAGGATGGCCCTCGCTGAGTTGAAAGAGTTGAATGAAATATTGAGGGATTTGTTAGAGAAAGGATTTATCATACCAAGTGTTTCTCCTTAGGGAGCTCCTGTTCTATTCGTATGGAAGAAAGATGGGTCTCTCAGAATGTCCATAGATTACAGGCAACTGAACAAGGTCACAATTAATAATAAATATCCTCTCTCAAGGATAGATGATTTGTTTAATCAACATCAAGGTGCCTCTTGTTTCTCAAAGATAGACCTGAGATCTGGTTATCATCAGCTGAAAGTAAGGGAGTGTGACATTCCAAAGACAGATTTTAGGACTAGATATAACCATTTTGAGTTCTTGGTCATGTCCTTTGGGTTGACTAATACACCTGCAACCTTCATGGACTTGATAAATAGAGTATTCCGACCCTACCTTAACATGTTTGTGATTGTATTTATTAATGACATACTGGTATATTCTAAGGATGAAGAGGAGCACTCCAACCATCTTAGAGTGATTTTTCAAACTCTCAAAGACCATGAAATGTACGCGAAGTTCTCGAAATGTGAATTTTGGCTCAAGTCGATGGCCTTCTTAGGTCATGTTATCTCTGGTGATGGTATTCGAGTGGATACCCAGAAGATTGAAGTGGTTAAGAACTGGCCCAGACCGACTTCACCAATAGACATAAGAAGTTTCTTGGGGTTGACGGGCTACTACCGCAGATTTGTTGATGGTTGTTTTTCCTTGTTGGCACCATTAACCAAGCTAACTCAGAAGAAGGTCAAGTTTTAATAGTCTGACGAATGTGGAAAGAGTTTTCAAGAGTTAAAGATTCGACCGACTACAGCCCCAGTTTTGACGTTGCTCGATGGGACCAAAGACTTTGTGGTATATTGTGATGTATCTAGAGTTGGAATGGGTTGTGTGTTGATGCAGAGAGGGAAGGTGATAGCATATGCTTCTAGACAACTTAATATTCATGAGAGGAATTATCCGACTCATGATCTCGAGTTGGCAGCAGTGGTATTCGCACTTAAGATCTGGCATCACTATTTATATAGAGTACATGCAGACGTGTTCACTAACCACAAAAGTTTGCAATATGTCTTTAGTCAGAAAGAGCTCAACTTGCAGTAGAGGAGGTGGTTGGAGTTGCTCAAGGATTATGACATGAGCATTATCTACCACCTAGGTAAAGCTAACATTGTTGTTAATGCTCTTAACAGGTTGTCAATGGGTAGCACGACCCATGTTGACGAAGAAAATAAAGAGATAGTGAAAGAGGTTCACAGATTAGCCCGATTGGGAGTCCAGCTTGAGGAAAATGACGAGGGAGGAGTCAATGTCCAGAGTGGGTCTATATCATCCCTTGTGGTAGAGGTGAAGGAGAAGCAAGATCTAGATCCTATCATACTCTAATTGAAGGAGGTCATCCACAAATAAAAAGTGATGGTCTTCTCCAAAGGGGGAGATGGGGTGTTGAGATACCAGGCCAGGTTATGTGTTCCTGATATTGATGGTGTAGAAGAGAGAATCATGGCCGAAGCACATAGCTCTAGGTATTATATTCATCCTGGCTCTATCAAGATGTACCACGACTTGAGGGAAATCTACTAGTGGAGTGGAATGAAGAGGGATATCGTGGAGTTTGTTTCTAAGTGTCCGAATTGTCAGCAAGTCAAAGTTGCGCATCAACGACCATGTCGATTGGCACAGAACTTTAAGATCCCTGAGTGGAAGTGGGAGATGATTAACATGGACTTCACCACCAGTCTACCCAAGTCTCTAAAGAAGCATGACTCAATATGGGTGATCATGGATAGGATGACTAAATCAGCCTACACCTTGGCAGTCAAGACCACTAACACTGCAGAAGAGTATGCTAAGTTATATATTTGTGAGATTGTGAGGTTACATGGGATTACCTTGTCTATCATCTCAGATAGAGGAGCTTAATTCACCTTCCAAATTTGGAGATCTTTCCAGAAGGGATTGGGTAAGAAGGTAAATTTGAGTACAACCTGGCAGACAGACAGCCAGGCCGAGTGCACCATTCAGACGTTAGAGGATATGTTAAGAGCTAGTGTCCTTGACTTCAAGAGAAATTGGGATGACCATCTGTCGTTGATCAAATTTACATATAACAATAGTTATCACGCAAGTATTCAGATGGCCCCTTATGAAGCTTTGTATGGGAGAAGATGTAGATCACCGATTGGGTGGTTTGAGGTTGGTAAAGTAAGGTTGATTGGACCTTATCTTGTCCACCAGTCCATGGAGAAGGTAAAGGTTATTAGAGAGAGGTTGAACCTGCACAAAGTCGCCAAAAGGCTTACACGGATGTGAGAAGAAGGGACTTAGAATTTGAGGTAATTGATTGGGTGTACTTGAAAGTGTCACCCATGAAATGTGTCATGAGGTTCGGTAAGAAGGGGAAGTTGAGTTCGCACTATATCGGTCCCTATCAAATTTTAAAGAGGATTAGAAAGGTTGCCTATGAACTAGAATTGCCTTCCGAGTATGATTTATTTGAGTTGAATCGGTCCCTATCAAATTTTAAAGAGGATTAGAAAGGTTGCCTATGAACTAGAATTGCCTTCCGAGTTGGATGGGATCCATCTGGTATTCTACATATTGATGTTGAAAAAGTGTTTGGGAGATCCTGCTTTGGCAATCCCCACTAAGAGCACGGGAGTAAAGGATAGCTTATCCTATGAGGAGATTCCAGTCCAAACTTTACCATCAGGTTCGTAAGCTAATGAATAAGGAGGTTGCCTCCGTCAAAGTCTTATGGAGGAACCAATTCATTAAGAAAGCTACGTGGGAAGCTGAGGATGCTATGAGAACCAAATACCCGCAACTCTTCGTGCCAAATGACAATGAAGTAAGAGGTAATATTCCTATCCTTAGCTTTTAGTTATTTCCATTCTTGAGTTGATATGCCTATTCATGAGTTTGAGTGAAGTTTATGGAGGTTGAGAAAGAGTTTAGAGTTTGAGTTGTCGAGTGAGTATTGAGAGGAAGTCCGGAGTCCACTCGTGCTATATTACCACCTCAACTCATCATTCAAGGACAAATAATCCCAAAGGGGAGATAATGTAATGCCCGACGAAATTACTAAAATGCCCCTAAAATGAAATCGTGCGCATAACACGGCTTTCCAAGCTCAAATGAAAAATTTGAGACCAGATTTATGATCAACGCATAAAATTGAGTTAGAAAATGGTTTCAACCCGATTTAAGAGCAACCAGGTCAAAAAATAATTTTCGCAAAATTTACCAAAAATAGTAAGGGTACGCGACAAGGCCGCGATGCGGACCTATCACGGATAAAAAATAGTAAGGGTATGCGACAGCTCCCGACGTGGACCCATCACAGACCTACACTTATATAATTTCATGAATTCTTTGATGGGATAGAATTTCCAAAAGTACATAGGTGCGTGACAGGTCCGCGACGCGGACCTGTTCCACCAAAGTTCAAAATTTTAAATCTTTTGAAGGAGATTCTAGAATTTTTCCCACCCTTTTTTTACTTAACCCACGACCAATACAAGTCATTTATAGCCTAAAATAGTTTCAAAAACCTATTCCAAAGCCCCTTACGCTAAAACTAAGTAGAAACTTTGAGCAAGAAGAGGAGAAAGAGTTAGGGATTAAAGGATTGTGGCTAATTCTTGAGGAATTGATTGTCAAACTCCATACCAAGTATGTAAGGCTATCTAAAGTGTTGGACTTGTTCATCCACATGCCTCGTCTTTAACTTGAGTCAAGATTTTTGAGTATTAATTACATTCTTTAAAACTTATGATTCGTAAATCTTGAAATTCTTGTACAAGAATGAGTTTCTTGAAATTATTTAAGTTAAATTATGAGTTGCACCATTGTCAGCTTGAATTATAAAAGTATTTCACATGATTGATGCATGAACCCTAAACTTAGCATTTTTCCTTACTAATTTATTGAAATTGTGAACCCAACCTGTCAAACTAAGTAATGTGATCCCGAGAAGTACATTTTCTTACTTCACGTATGTTTAATGCTTTATGTGTGCATAAAATTAGTACTTATCATGTCGTATATGCCGAGCATGTTAATATGATGTCACTTGACCATAATTCATGAGAGTCTTGCATGATGTGGAGTAGAGTCTTGAGTTGCATTGCATGGACGACGGTCCTGAGTTATTGAGTTGTTGGGAAATTGAGTTGAGCTAATGAGAACTGAGTTGACTTGTCTGAGATGAGTTGAGCTAATTTCTATGTGCATGATTTAGTCTTGGAAGCAGTATTGAGCACCAAGTTGGGTGAAGAAAGTCACCCCAGAACTACGTAGCCAACTAACGATGGTCGCACCAGATAATTTTGGTGGCCCAAGTCCCCATAGAGGGACTCTTTCTTAGGATCCGAGAGAGAGGTAGAGGTTGACACATCCTTTTCCTTGGTAAGTTAAGGACGGGCTAGGCAACGATTCCATATTCGTTGTACATCACCGAAACTCATGGTGGTGTGAGTTATGTCGGTTAGAGAAACTTCCAAGCAGACTTGAGTTGAGCATATCATGATTTTTGAATTGAGTCGCATTTAAACACTACACATATTTTCTAAAGCATGATTTTTAACTTAAAACCTGCATGATTTATTTGAGTTGAGGTATGAGATGAAGAATTGACTTTTGAGCTGAGTTATTGATTGGTTTGAGCCTTATCTGTTTACTTTTAGCCCGTTTACATAACAATACATTCCACGTACTGACGCCATTTGGCGCTGCATCGTTTCATGATGTAGATACGAGAGACAGAGGACTTCAGCAGATGCACCGCTGAGGTTTAGAGTTCCGAGATCCAGAGATTGGTGAGCCTTTCTTACTCTTCGAAGGAGCCTATTTTTATTTTATTCAATTCTTTATTTATTGAGTTAGGTAGCAATGGCCTATCATGGTACCTTCTAGATGATTAGAGTAGAGTCTTCATGGACCTAGGATGGAGAATTTATTGAGTATTTTATCTTCCATTTTGAACTATTTTGAGAAAACTATTTATAATAATTCTACCTTTTATTTAATGTTACCATTGAGTATTATTCTGTTGTTGAGTAAGAGGTGACGATGAGACCGAGTGGTTTGCTCGAGGACTAGCAATAGTCTTTGAGTGCAAGTTACTTCCAGGGTACCCTCCTAGGTGTGACAATCTACTTAATTTTGCGATAGCTATTAAAATATTTATTGGGCTCGTGCAACGCACGAGATTCAAAAACTAGTCTACGTATATAAGCTTACCTTTTGGTGATTAAAATTATAACACCCCATAAAATTATCAAAACTCCCCTAGAATATAATTGTGTGCATAATGCGTCTTCCAAAGTTTCGAAGAGAAATTCGAGATCAAATTTTTGATCAACACAGAAAATTGAGTGAAAAAATGGTCTTGACCCGATTTTATATTAGAGCAACCGGATCAAAAAATAATTTTCGCAAATTGGTACAAAAACAATGTCAATCCATGCCCCTGGTGTGACGTGGAGAGGGTGCAGATTCACACTTGGTTATTTTTCTTAACTTTTCAACGGGAACTTGAAATTTTGAAAATTCACAAAAATGTACTGGTCCGCACCCCTGGCGCGTCGCAGACCAGTGTACGAGTTTTTAAAAAATTTCTTTTAATTTGGGAAGGGCCTTTTGGTTATTCTCCACACTATTTTAAGTCTTACAACATATTTTTAAAGCCGTTTTATATCGATTAAGGGTTTCTAAAACCCATTCTTCTTAAGCTCTTACGCAAGAAAACTTTTAGAGGGGAGGCAGGAAAGCTCAGAGGATTGAGTGTTCGAGTCAATCCTTGTTGTAGATTAGTACAATCTTCATCCCAGGTATGTAAATGCTATCCAAAATATGGGATTGTTCTCCCATGTGCCCCATTGAACGTAGTAGGTTGATAGATGAAGTTGATGAGTCTGATTTGTCAATTTATTGCATGATTTCTTAAAACTACTGTTAATCTACATATATTTTCTTAAATTAATGATCAACATAATTTGAATTACTTGCTTAATTGATTATCTGAACTATTGCATAGATTGTATACGTGTGCTAAAGAATGCATGAATGAAGGTAGAGGTTGATGTCTAGATCTTGGGTTATGTATGTATGCATGTTTGTTGTCGTCCAGGTTTAAGGATAGTATTGCTGAAACTGATTGAGAGGGAGATCATTAGAGGTCTTTCAGAGATAGAACTTGGAGCTTTAATAATGTTCTTAATTCTTTGAGTCGATAGATGATCGAATGAGTGGACGTCCTTGTCTGAGGGAACTAGGTTTGTTATATAACCATCCTGATATTGATAGACTTATGAGCATATCAAGTCCTGAGAGGAGTATTAGCATCAAAATGGGTAAGAGAGTCTCACCCGCACTCATTAACTATGTGGCCAGCATAGCAGAGGATTGGACCGTGAAAGTGGATGTTTTCTTTGTCCCGCAGAGGACTTGATAGACTTTTGGGATCCTCTGATAGACTCGTCCTTTACCCCGACAAGGTGTTGGGCAAATATGGCAATGAAATTTCTTCGTTGTACCATCACTAGCTCATAGGTGGTGGTTTTCAGTTAAAGAAACTCCCAGATAGGTTTCATATTGATAGTACTCTGAGGTTGATGTGATAGTATGAGTCTTGATTGATGGTGATGTGATGGAGTCTCTTGTTCCTTATTCTGAGTTGAGATTGAGTGATGGATGAGCTGATGTCTTACTATATTATCTTTCCTATATTATTTACTTTGGCCCATTTTACATACAGTACATTCCACGTACTAATGCCCCTTTGGCGTTGCATTATTTTATGATACAGGTTCAGTAGACAGATGACTTCAGTAGGCGAATCGTTGAAGTTCAGAGTTTCTTGATTTCAGACTTGGTGAGTCCTCCCTGCCTTCAGAGGACATGGCTTGTCATGATACCTTCTTAGACAGTAGTTATAGAGGCTTTATAGACATAGACTGGTGATGACTATATTGGGGTTTTTTTCCCCTCTCCCCCCTTTTTTCTCTTTATAGACTAAATTATTTTCGTTGATCTTGTTTCTTATGATAGACAGAGTTGATAAGTCTTATAGGCCACTGATAGGTCCTATTATTTCTTGAGTATCTTCTGCTAATTTACTGATTGAATGAGTGTGATAGGACAAGGCAGTTCGCTTGGGCTAGCAATAGTCTCCGAGTACCAGTCACACCTAGGGTACCCTCCCGAGGTGTGACAATAATCCTTGTAAATAACTAGCTGCTAGATGTTAGTTGTTGGAACTTAATTTGAAGTATTATGACTTTAAAGGCAAAAATATGACTATCCACCTCTTTGTGTATATATGTTTGGTGTTGAGTTTTTGGGATTAATACAACACCGAGGTACTACTGAAAAATTGAATTAAAAAAAGTTGAGCAACTATGAGTTTAGAGCTATTCGAATCAAAAGAAAAGTAAATTATTTGTGGAGCATGAACACTTAAGAGGACATGTATTTTGGTGTGGTCCAAAATATAGGAACAACACATATTTCTATTATGTAATTTGTTAATGTCATAATATGATAAATCTATCATATATTTTGCATTTTTTAATACTTTTATCAAGCATACATACTTTTATGTGGACTTAAGATATTGTCATTTTTCGAATTTGATCATGATGGTGTTTACTATAATCCTCTAGCATGCACGCCAACCCAAGATTTTAAATTTAATTTAAACCCATTTATACAGTATAGATAATAATAGAAAGCTAAAAATAAAATAAACTAGCCAATAAATATGGGCAAAAGCGTAGATATGCTATACGATAAAAATATACTAAGTGCCCAAAGTAACCGAAAGACAAATTAACACTAGAGTCGAACACCAGAACCTAATGTCACCATATACAAGAGCAACTAAGTACCAAAGTTGAGAAATACAATAGGTATAATAAAAGTTTGAATATCTGAAAAATAAAATACAATCAGATAATGAAAAGGGAACGCGGGAAGTCTCTGGATGCCAGGAGCTCACCATTATCCAAATTGACAACAACTACGAATGACCGGACACGTACTGAGGGTGGCTCGAATTGGGGTCTGCATAAAAAAAGATGCAGTAGTGCAGCATGAGTACCAAATATGGGGTCCTAGAAGGCATCATAAGCTGATCAAGCACAGATAGATAATGTACATAATAAATAGCATGATGATAAACTAACAGATAAAACACAATAGCAGATAAACATAGGGTAATCAAAATAAGGGAAGTAGCATCAATCTACCAAAAGTCATAAGTTATGCCAACCACTTTTCCATTTCTTTATACACAACCACGATTATATTTTGCTTGTCTAATTGTTGACACCCAATTTTGATTCTCCACATTATAAATTAATGTTAGAACCCATATTTTGTGCATTGGAACAGTTACGAAAATTTGGAACCTAAGTATCATTATTAGAAAGTTTGGGGCCAAAGTGGAATATTGTAAAGTTGGGGTCTTGAAGAAAATGGAGTGGTACCCCACTTGACTCATGTTGAACTCTATTTGGGCCAAGTGTAGTACACTTGGCAAGAGGTGTATATATGTATATATATATATATATATATATATATATATATATATAAGACTATCTTTCACCTTCTTTAACAAATTCTATACTTAGGAAAAAGAAATCTAGAACAATTGTTGTGACCCCACTTAAATTGTGTTACTTTCCAATTGGTACAAGTGTGGGAGTGGACCAAGGTTTGTGTGGATATATACATATAATGTCTCTTAATTCGACACTTAGAAAAAAAATCAACAAGAACAAGAACACCCAAAAGGGGCTCTTGGGTTAGTGAACCAAAAAAATAGAAATTCCTTTCCTTTCATTCTACAAATCAATTGTTGGTGTTTATCCACAATATTGAGTCCCCTAAGTAGTGTGACAGTGTTATTTGAGCAGGAAAACACTTCCTTCTTCGACTTTGGCAACCTTGGCTCAAGTAAGGAGTTGAAGTGGTAAAGTGAGACTTAATGTTGTTTTATGTGTTATTAAGGTGGTATGTATGTTGTAGTATGCTAAATGGAAAGAAAATCATGAAGTATAGCATGTTAAAATTGGGTTTTATATGATAAGGTTGGAGCCGTGTAGGTTGGTCCGTGGATATAGTGTTATATTGTATTGGAACCATGAATTTATGTTTAACTAGCATGGATATGATCCTTGTAGGGTGAAGGAAGTGTTGGAAATTATCTATATATATATATATAGAAATGTTGGGGGCCGAATTGGATCTATGTATGTAGAATAATATTAGATTGTGTTGGGAGTATACGTGGGATATTTATTTGGTATAATATAGTCATTGGAAGGTGAAGAAATGCTTGGACATCATCTAAATGTGTACATAAGCATGTTGTCCAGTTTCTAGTAAGTGCGATAACATGATGATATTTAGTGTATTTGTTGTTATAATGGCATTTGAAATGATTGTTGATGTTGTTAGGCTGTTGTTGTTGTTGTTGTTGACTAATTTGAGCCGAGATGGATTCTCGGGGTGACTTATTTTAAGGGGAAATGCTGCCGAACTTTTTGAAGAATTTAAAGACAACTTGGAAATTAGCGCCCAAGAAATCTTTAGCTAATTGTGTAACATTGTTATAAATTAATTGTAGACATTGGACACCCAGAAGCATAAGTTGGATCGGGGTTGCATTTGGATTAGGTTGGAGAAGTGATTAAGGTATGTAAAGCACCTCCTTTCTTTTGGCATGATTTAGTTAAACGTAGTTACGTTATGTATCTTGAAAGAACACTATTCTTGAAATCCGGACTTATGTGTGATTTGTGTTAGTTCCTTGGTATCCTTATGATACTTGGTCAAAATCTAGATTCCTATGTCCTTGAAATTTGTAAATTTCTAAGAATATGCAATATTTGAGAAATTTTGAAAGAATTTAAGAACTATTGGTTTTAAAATTATAAAAGTCCGTAACTTTTGATAGAAAGCCCGAATTACCTTGAAAACTGTTTTAAAATGCTCCGTAGTAGTTTGCATGATCTAGGACAAGTATAATCCTCCTAATTTGGGCTAGTTCGAGTTTCCAATGGCCATGGGACCCACGACACCCTTTTATGAAATTTTTGTAATTTTGAAAAGAATTTGGGATAAATCTTATTTGATTTCAGATATGATTACTTTACTTATCTTTTGGACTTATGATAATGATTTTTATGCATGTGATTACTCACAACTTTCTCGTGCCTATTATGACCTCGTTCACCAATTTCTGAGCCAATTTTTGTCGTGCCATTATGATATGCATGTATTCTGGTGTGGTGCTGTGTTCGACGGGTTGGCTTCACCCAAGGGCCGGGCTCCGCTTAAATGTGTGTCATAAGGTGCTTGTGGCCTTTTGATATGTTTGGCATTATGCCCTTTCGTGATTTGTGGCAGAGATTTCAAAGATTTGAACCTTCTGGTATTATGTTGTGGTATGGCGCAAGTAACGGAGGTCGCCATCATTTCTGTCCGTTCGGCATGATTTGGTATTTTTGTAAATAAACCTTTTGGATATTTTTAATATGCATTTGATTATTATACTTTCGTTTTGATTATTACTCTGATTTATATTCTGTACCTTCTGCTTTACATATTCGGTACGCATTTCGTACTGACCCCCTTTTATTCGGGGGCTACGTCTTATGCCCGCAGGTACTGACGTACAGGTTAGTGATCCTCCAGCTTAGGATTCCCGCTTGCAGTTTGAAGCGCTCCCCTTGCTTCGGAGCCTACATTTGGTACATACACTTGTTTATTATTTTGCATATACGTTATTCGAGGGTATGACGGGGCCCTGTCCCGTTCTATTATTTTGTCAGTCTGTATAGAGGTCTGTGGACACTTAGATATGTGGGTTGTGCCTAGTTTGTACAACTAGACCTGCTTGATATGTTTAATAGCGGTTTTATCCGCCCTGGAGGCCTTGTCGGCCTGTATGTGTATGTTTGATATTCTGTTGGCTCTGTTTGGATTCTGTTGGCACTTTCTGGTATGCAGGTTTATTTGGGATAGTCAGTAAAATAGAGAAAACTCTGCCAAAATTTTTGTAAAAATAATCTATCTGTTTGCAATATGACTTTGTGGTTATGTTTGGGTGCCCGATTCGGGCACTAGTTATGGTCCACGGGATTGGGTTGTGACAGAAGTGGTATCAGAGCAGTTCATCCTCGGAGTGTTCACAGACCGTGTCTAGTAGAGTCTTGTTTATCTCCCACCGGCCATGGGTCCCGCAATGAAGTGGTATCAGAGCAGTTCATCCTCGGAGTGTTCACAGACCGTGTCTAGTAGAGTCTTGTTTATCGGTTTGTCGTGCACCACATCTATATACAGGAGGCTACAGGACATTTAGTATGCCATTCTTTATTTCTAATCTTAGATCATGCGATAGGGCGATGTTATTAGAATGACCCCCTTTTCTAACTGATTGTTTTGATTTCAGCAATGCCTCTGAGAAAGACATCAGCTGCCCGGAGGGGTAGGCCTACAGCGGTAGGCAAGACCCATTGGAGCCGGGGAACTACTAGGGATCGTGCCCAGCGCAGGCCAGACATTGCATCCCCGACAGCCAATTCAGCTACCCCACCAGCTCCTGAGGTTCAGTTGCCAGAACCTCCAGCCTCTCAACAGGGTGTAGAGATCGGGGAGTTACGAAAGGCAGTTCAGTTACTGACCCAGTTGGTAGCAGGCTAGACCCATAGACAGGGAGCAGGCAGTGACCAAGCAGCTCACCGTGATAGTTTGCGGGCTCGCAATTTTTTGACGTGCAGGCCACCAGAGTTCTTTAGGTCCAAACCCACAAAGGACCCCCATGAGTTCGTATGGCAAATGCAGCGGACCTTGCAGTTAATTGGCACGTCTGAGACAAAATCAGTGGAGTTGGCATCATACCAACTGCATGATGTGGCAGCTAACTGGTATGAGTCCTGGATGCTATCTAGAGGCGAGGGCGCTCCTCCAACCGTTTGGGGTGAGTTCACCGAGGCATTTTTGGCCTATTTTCTACCTCGAGAAGTGAGGCGAGGTAGGGAGAACAGATTTTTGATGTTAAAACAATGGGGCAGGTTGGTTCGGGAATATAGCTTGGAATTTGATTCATTCGCCAGATGTGCGTTCGCATATGTTGCTAATATGACCGACCGAATGCACCGATTCATAGTAGGGTTGGACTCATGCTATGTCGACAGTTTCTTAGTAAAGGCGGCCCAAACCAGCATGGACATTACTCGCATTCGGGCCTATGCCCAGCGCATGGAGGACCGCCGCAGGTGACGTCAAATTGATAGAGCAGATGACAGAGGTCAGCCCAAGAGGGCTAGGTCATCCGAATATGTAGGGGAGTATCGAGGTAGATAGCCCCAGCAGCAGCAGAGTAGATATCCTCCTCGGCTAGTACGGGGTACATCCCTGCAGATCACCATTAGGAGGCCGAAAGATGCCAGTCAGTCAGGGTCAGGCCCAAGTCCCAGTAGCCAGTCGAGACTATTTAGATCTCCGTGTTCTCGTTGCGGGAAATGGTATCTCGGGGAGTGTTATCGTGCCTCAGGTGCTTGCTTCTTATGTGGCCATCAGAGCAACCAGATGAGGGACTGTCCAGATAGGGTCGGTGCAGATAGGTCAGCTTAGTCTATTGGCTCTGCCGGAGGTTCTTCTTCAGCCTCGGTAGCTATGCGCCCCGTGGGGCGAGGTACCCCAGCATTAACAGGTCGTGGCAGAGGTCGCGGTGGAGTACCGGGTTCTAGCGGTCCTTCGAACCGCATGTATGCACTAGCTAGCCGACAAGATCAAGAGGCATCACCGAATGTGATTACTGGTATATTATTAGTTTGCTCTCGAGATATGTATATGTTGATTGATCCTAGTTCTACCTTGTCGTATATTTCTCCTTTAGTTGCTTATACAGTTAACATAGAGTCAGAACCGATAGAGCCTTTTGAGATTGCAACACCGGTAGGAGAATCTATTATCATCAGCCAAATTTATAGAAATTGTCCGGTATCTGTTTGTGACTGTTGCACTAAGGCTAGAACCTTTTGAGGTTAGAACACCGGTAAGAGAATCTATTATTGTTAGCCGAATTTATAGAAATTGTCTGATATCTATTTGTGACCGCTGTACTAAGGCCAACTTGATAGAGCTGGACATGACTGATTTTGACGTGATTATGGGCATGGATTAGCTAGCTTCTTGTTACGCTAAGGTTGACTACCAAAAGAAGATAGTCCAATTCCAGATTCCGGGAGAACTAGTCATTGAATGGTTAGGTAATGTTGCATCACCGAGGGATAAGTTTATTTCATACCTCAACGCCAGAAGAATGATCAAAAAAGGTTGTCTTTATCATTTGGTTCGTGTGCATGACTTGGAGGCAAAGACACCGACTCTCCAATCAATTCCAGTTGTTAATAAGTTTGCAGATGTATTTTTGGATAAGCTTCCAGGTCTTTCTCCCGAGCGGGAAGTAGAGTTTGTTATAGATCTGTTGCCCGGCACTCAGTCTATCTCTATCCCTCCGTACAGAATGGCACCAGCTGAATTGAAGGAATTGAAGGAGCAGCTGAGGGGTCTGTTAGAGAAAGGATTTATTCGTCCTAGTACGTCACCCTGGGGAGCTCCGGTATTATTTGTGAGGAAGAAAGATAGGTCACTGCGGATGTGCATTGACCACCGGCAGCTGAACAAGGTAACTATAAAGAATAAATACCCCCTCCCCAGGATTGACGATTTGTTTTACCAGCTGCAGGGAGGTAGATGCTTCTCAAAGATAGATTTGCGGTCATTATACCACCAGGTGCACGTACAGGAGGAAGATATCCCTAAAACAGCGTTTAGAACTCGGTACGGGCATTATGAATTTAGAGTTATGTCTTTTGGGCTGACAAATGCTCCCGCTGTATTCATGGACCTTATGAATCGGGTGTTTAGACCGTTCTTGGACGTATTCGTGATCTTATTTATTGATGATATTCTGGTTTATTCTTGGTCAAAAGAAGAGCATGCGGATCATCTAAGGACAGTACTTGGTACTCTTCGGCACCAAAAGTTATACGCTAAATTCTCCAAATGTGAATTCTGGCTATCTTTGGTGGCATTCTTGGGCCATATTATAAGAGCTAACGGCGTCTGCGTAGACTCCCAGAAGATTGACGCCGTAAAGAATTGGCCTAGACCTACGACGCCAACCGAGGTATGCAGCTTTTTGGGGTTAGCTATTTATTACCGGAGGTTTGTAGAGAAATTTGCTTCCATTGCAGCAGACAAGGCTAACTCAGAAGGGGTGAGTTTCCAGTGGTCAGATGCTTGTGAGTGCAACTTCCAGCTACTGCAGCGCCTCTAACGAGGCCAACTCAAAAGGGGGTGAGATTTCAGTGGTCCGATGCTTGTGAGAACAGCTTCCAGCTACTGAAGGAGAAATTAACTACAGCTCCAGTTTTAACTCTTCCTGAAAGTCCAGATGGGTATGTGATTTATTGTGATGCCTCCCGTGTTGGTTTGGGGTGCGTGTTGATGCAACATGGCAAGGTTATAGCCTATGCTTCTCGGAAGCTCAAGAAGCACGAGAAGAATTATCCTACTCATGATTTAGAATTAACTGCGGTAATTCACGCCTTGAAAATATGGAGACATTATTTATATGGCGTTGATTTTGATATTTATGCTGATTATAAGAGTCTCCAGTATATATTTAAGCAGAAGGAGTTGAACTTGCGACAGCGGAGGTGGTTAGAATTACTAAAAGATTATGATATTGATATTCTCTACCATCCGGGAAAAGCTAATATTGTAGCAGATGCACTCAGCCACAAGCCTATAGGTAGTTTGGCAGACACGCCTCCTGAGAAGAAGGAGATGGTTCATGACATTCACCAGTTAGCTAGTCTGGGAGTTCGCCTGGCAGATTCTGGAGATATATGGATTTCTGTTCAAGGTACGGCTGAATCTTCCATTATAGAGGAGATTAACCGACGTCAGTACGAGGACCCTGTCTTAGCTCGATTCAGAGACATAGCCCTGGAAAAGGGAAAGGCCCTATTTGAACTCTCCCCGAAGGAACTTTGCTATTCAGAGGCAGATTGTGTGTACTAAATATTGCAGGGTTGCGACGACAGATTATGGGTGAGGCACATTATGCCCGCAATTCTATTCACCCTGGGTCGACAAAGATGTACCATGACCTCAAATGCTTATATTGGTGGGACAACATGAAAAGAGATATAGCAGAGCTCGTTTCTCAGTGCACAAACTGTCAGCAGGTGAAGATTGAGCATCAGAAGCTCGGTGGGTTGTTGCAGGAAATGGAGATACTAACGTAGAAGTGAGAGATCATTAATATGAACTTTGTTACAGGTTTACCTCACACTCCATGAAGGTATGACTCTATTTGGGTTATTGTTGATTGACTAACAAAATAATCATTTTCTTTCGGTCCGGACTACCTACTCGGTTGAGGATTATGCCAGACTGTATATCAAGGAGATTGTGCACCTTCATGGTATTCCCGTATCTATTATCTCAGACAGAGGCGCCCCAGTTTAAGGCACTTTCTGGAGGTCATTTCAGGCAGACTTGGGGACGCAGGTGAGTCTCAGTACAGCATTCCATCTTCAGTCTGACGGACAGGCCGAGCGTACCATTCAGACCCTGGAAGATATGTTGCGGGCCTGTGTTATTGATTTCAGAGGTAGTTGGGATGATCATTTGCCATTAATTGAATTTACATATAATAATAGCTACCACTCTAGTATTCAAATGGCATTGTATGAGGTGTTGTATAGCAGGAAGTGTAGATTACCAATTGGTTGGTTCGATGTTAGCGAGACAGAGTTGATTAGCCCGGACGTGATCCAGCAGGCAGTAGATAAAGTGAAACTCATTCGGGAGCGATTATTAGCAGCTCAGAGTCGACAAAAATCTTATGCAGATAATCGCCATCAACATTTAGGGTTTCAGATTGGAGATTGGGTATTCCTAAAAGTATCACCCATGAAAGGCATTATGAGGTTCGGTAAGAAAGGGAAGCTCAGTCCAAGGTACATTAGCCATGAATTTATATTTAACTAGCATGGATATAGTGTTATATTGTATTGGAACTATGAATTTATATTTAACTAGCATGGATATGATCCTTGTAGGGTGAAAGAAGTGTTGGAAATTATCTATATATATATATATATATATATGTAGAAATATTGTGGGCCGAATTGGATCTATGTATGTAGCATAATGTTAGATTGTGTTGGGAGTATACATGGGATGTTTATTTGGTATAATATGGTCATTGGAAGGTGAAGAAATGCTTGAACATCATCTAAATGTGTACATAAGCATGTTGTCCAATTTCTGGTAAGTGTGATAACATAATGATATTTAGTGTATTTGTTGTTATAATGGCATTTGAAATGATTGTTGATGTTGTTAGGCTGTTGTTGTTGTTGTTGACTAATTTGAGCCGAGATGAATTCTCAGGGTGGCTTATTTTAAGGGGAAATACTGCTAAATTTTTCGTAGAATTTAAAGACAACTTGGAAATTAGTGCCCAAGAAATCTTTAGCTAATTGTGTAACATTGTTATAAATTAATTGTAGACATTAGACACCCAGAAGCATAAGTTGGATCGAGATTGCATTTGGATTAGGTTGGAGAAGTGATTAAGGTATGTAAAACACCTCCTTTCCTTTGGCATGATTTAGTTAAACGTAGTTACGCTATGTATCTTGAAAGAACGTTATTCTTGAAATCCGGGCTTATGTGTGATTTGTGTTAGTTCCTTGGCATCCTTATGATACTTGGTCAAAATCTAGATTCCTATGTCCTTGGAATTTGTAAATTTCTAAGAATATGCAATATTTGAGAAATTTTGAAAGAATTTATGAACTATTGGTTTTACAATTATGAAAGTCCGTAACTTTCGATAGAAAGCCCGAATTGCCTTGAAAACTATTTTGAAACGCTCCGTAGTATTTTGCATGATCTAGGACAAGTATGTTCCTCCTAATTTGGTCTAGTTCAGGTTTTCAACGGCCGTGGGATCGCGACACCCTTTTATGAAATTTCGGTAACTTTGAAAAGAATTTGAGATAAATCTTATTTGATTTCAGATATGATTACTTTACTTATCTTTTGAACTTATGATAATGATTTTTATGCATGTGATTACTCACGACTCTGCTCGTGCCTATTATGATCTCGTTCATCGATTCTCGAGCTAGTTTTTGTCGTGCCATTATGATATGCATGTATTCTGGTATGGTGCTGTGTTCGGCGGGTTGGCTTCACCCAAGAGTCGGGCTCCGCTTAGATGGGTGTCATAAGGTGCTTGTGGCCTTTTGATATGTTTGGCATTATGTCCTTTCGTGATTTGTGATGAAAATTTGGAGATTTGAACCTTCTGGTGTTATGCTGTGGTATGGCCCAAGTAACGGAGGTCGCCATCATTTCTGTCCGTTAGGCATGGTTTGATATTTTTGTAAATAAACCTTTTGGATATTTTGAATATGCATTTGATTATTATACTTTCGTTTTGATTATTACTCTAATTTATATTTTGTACCTTCTGCTTTATATATTCAGTACACATTTCGTACTGACCCCCTTTTCTTCGGGGGCTGCATCTCATGCCCGCAGGTACCGACATACAGGTTAGTAAGTCAGTAAAACAGAGGAAACTCTGCCAAAATTTCTGTAAAAATAAGCTATTCGTTTGTAATATGACTTTGTGGTTATGTTTGGGTGCCCGATCCGGGCACTAGTTATGGCCCACGGGGTTGGGTTGTGATAATTAATTATCGAGTTTTTTCAATTTTTAACAATATGAAATAATTTTCTTCGAAAAAAATATATATTTTAAGTTATTTTATATACTTTGTACGTATGTAATTACGTACTTTTCATAATTATTCAAAAATAAAAAAATTATATTCTTGTTTAATATTAAATTATTTTTTTGAAATTAAGTAGCTCATAATTGAGTTAATTATTTCGCTTAGTTAATTATAAAGAAGCTCGTTAATTGATCTAATTTAATTCATCGTGTATTTTAAAATTTAGACCCACGCCTCGACCCCACATGTCCCCTTTCTTTTTCTTTTTTACTTTACTTTTCTTTTTTTAGATGGGACCCACATGTCTCTCACCAACTCTCCTCTTCTTCAAACACACACATGACTCTCCTTCTTCTTGTTCAAATTTTTTGAACAAAACAACTACACCAAACCTTCTCCTTTCTCCAAACACAACAAAACAAAAACACTAACGGGGACAAAACCCGACAATCTCCAATGTTCGAATTTTTGAATTTCGAATTCAAATCCAAGTTTTTTCTAATTTTCATCTCCAATTTTCTCTATAAATATCACCTCTTAAATATGTGAAAGGGAGTATTTTTGGTCGGCTTTCTCCAATTTTTTTTCGTTTGCCTGGTTCCAGAACTCAGATTAGCAAATCAAAAACTGAGTTTCATTCTTCTATTTTGTCAAGCTTGTGGTAAGAAATCATTTTTTTCAACTTGTCTTGTCCTATTTGCTTCTTCTATTTTGTCAAGCTCGTGGTAGAAAATCACTTTTCCAACTCGTCTTATCCTATTTGTTGCCCCCAAAAACCTAATACTTTTTGTTTTTTTTCCTCTACATTCTATTCGGATATGAGTGTTAATCCTACCTTAGCTAAAATTATTGTGCTTTGATGGGTTGATACTGTGGTTGGTCATTAATATGTTTTTCCCTAAAGTTATAGAGTCATGCTCTAGTCATTAGGCAATGTTTCGTTAGCATTTTTGTTTGATTCTTGTTGTGTTTAGTTGACTTCGAATTCTCTCATTCTCTTGTTTATCACCGAAAAATATGCTTAGCAAAGATATGGTTTGACTATTATCGAGTTATACGAATCTTGTTTGTTGAATTTTTTAACATTTATCCCCTTTGTTTCTTGACTGTTGTAGATAATAATTACTGAAAATTATGCTTGTTGTCTTATTTCTTGACTGTTGTTGATATCAATTACCAGAAATAATGACCCAATATTAATTTGTGTTGTTTTTTTGTTATGATGACGTCCATCTGAGTCCCTTCTGGACTCCATCCTTGCATCTAAAGTCGACCTCGGGTCATTTTGCGTGATAGAGAAGCTGTGTTACAAATTTTTGGGGGTTGAAACGTCACCATATACACTGATATACATCATGTATACAGTGATGTGTTATTAAAAATAGGCAAAAAAATCAAGTCTTCGGCAGGAATGGTTCGAGGTAGTTGGAATGTTGGATATACAGGTTGATATACGGTGGAAAAGAGGATATACACGCTGATATATAATATATGTACCCTGATAATATACAGCTTAAATGGGCAAATTAGAGCCCCCAAAACAGCAAGAGTAAGGTCCAATTTCTAGCCCAGGCGCACAAAACCAGACTCGGGCCCAATTTTTCTTTACCTCTCTTTATTATTTTTTTTTTAGAGTTTTGTGATGTTAGTATTAACTTTGATTTTGACAATTATTTATTTAGTGTATCTAACTTAATTAAAATTCGCAAAGGATAAATTGTTTCATGTTAATCTAAGTCTTTATTATTATTATTATTATTATTATTATTATTATTATTATTATTATTATTATTATTATTATTATTATTATTATTATTATCATTCTTATTACTACTCTAAGTCATGCTTCAAAATAATTAAAATTCTTTCACTAAGTGAATTTTTACCAAAATTTCTTAGTCTTTAAATATTTTTATTTCAAAGTTAGTCAAATAATTTTCAAATCTTTGGATAACCGCGTGTTAGCTGCTATTTTAAGTGTTAGTACCTTCTTAAAATAGTAATAAGAACCCTTACCCATTTCTATGAAATTTTAAGATTTTTTCTGTTAAAGTCTTAAAATTATTTTAAGTTTTCTTGATTTCTTTAAAAAAATTAAGTGGCGACTCTGTTGTTTTCTGTAAAAAAAAAAATTCTTAAATAAATTAAGTTTTAAACCGATTTTTGATTTTTTTTAAAAAAACCATTTTTACGATTAACACTAATATTAGCAAAAGTAAATTCGAAATTAGTCGCGGGCCCTTCGAAATAGCTTCGAGATTCCATAACCCAATATGTCTATGGGTTGCCCGGTATATCGTCGAGCTATTAATATATGTACTATGTAATCTAAAAGTATGTCTATAGATCGCCCGAAATATCATCGAGCTACCAATACAAATATATAATCCCAAATATTTACGCACTGCCCAGAATATCATTGAGCTATCAGTATATGAATTAATTTCGCTGCCCATTTTTATAAAGGGAACAAGGTGCCATATTCAATCAACTTATCAGAGTTTCAATGAAATCCCATAAACTTCCCAATGTTACTCACTTTTCACCAAATTACTCATTTTAGGCTTACACTATGTCAACATCATCAAAGACAACCAACAACCAATTAAATTCATCCACGTTAGTCATTTTTTAAATTTTAAGAATTTTTCAAAAATTACAAACCATGAACAATCATAAATATAATAAATTACACAGTTCAGCAATCCGACATTTCAACCTAAGTTAAATCCCCTGACAAGTCATTTCTAAGGATTATCTAGCCCACAACACAACGGATTTCCTAGACTAAGGTATCCGGTTACAAATTTCCATGAACTCCAAAAATTTTGATCCTCAATATTCCACTTTACTAAAATTTCACTAATTTACATCTTATTCATACAATACTATTCAAATTATATAAAATGAATCCAGGACAAGTCTAAAAAGTGAAGTCATATCCTACCTCAAGGCCAAAAATACAGTAATCCGCTACCCCCGGCGCCTTCCCTTTCCGAATAGCCTCCAAGTGATGCCACTCTATCAAATTATCGATAAATAAGTCAAAATTAAACAAAATCAATGATACCCGTATTGCCATAATTGAATTCGGATTGAAATTTGACATTGAAATCCACGCAAGAAATCGAGAAATCAACTCCAATAGACTCAAGGAACTTGTACTCTAAAAATGGATAAATTGTGAGAACTGAAAGGGCCACAAACTA
>DF364049.1:12384-31770 GCA_000787875.1 Solanum virginianum | reverse complement strand
TGCACTGACACATAGTTATAACGTAAGGATTTCTTTGAGCCACTTGACCTTGAGGTCGCCCTTCCTGTTACTAGCAACATCAGGACACTCAGAAATGTTAGCCCCCATCTTTCTACATCCACAAGAACCCTTGGTACCTTTTAAGAAATAACCTCCATGATTCCTCTTACACTTGAGAAACCTAGGAGGAATAATACCACTAGGCCTTGCAATATCACCTTGTCCATTAGGGGTAGACACCCTATCCCTAGCATATCATTGATTATCACCCTTAGATGACCCTTTGCCTTATTTGAAATGACCACCACTAGATTTAGTATGTGAACAACCACCATTAAAATGAGCTCTCTTGGACTCCCTTATCTTTATCCTTTAGAGCTTCTCACTCTCTATTTGTTCGGCATGAGTTATAGGCTAAGACATATCTATCTCTTTACCAAGTATTTCCATATTATAATTAACTTGTTCATGAAAGCTCTAGGATCGGCCACCAATGAAGGAGCATACTTAGAAAACTTTGTGAGATTAAGGGCATACTCCCTCACACTCATACCACCTTACCTCAAGTTCATAAACTCCATCAATTTTTTTATTCCTTAGTTCAAGGGAAAAGAAGCAATAAAGAAAAGACGCCTTAAAGATCTCCCAACCAATAGGCCCTTCCTCATCATTTCTCTTGTACTTCCGTTGTGTGGACCAAACTTGAGCAACTCTCTTAAGTTAGTAAGCCACCAGCTCCTCCTTATCCTTAGAAGATACCCCCTATATTATTCATAACTTTGTAGACCTCATCAATAAACTCCCATGGATGTTCATCCACCTTAGAACTATAGAACCCCAAGTATCATATCGTAAATATTGGGGTAGGACTTTGGAGAAGCAATAACTTGGGCCAAAATAGTGATAATAGCCCTAAACTCCTCATTAATCACTTGATTATCTTTAGGAACTTGGGGAGTCCAAGGAGTTTGGTCCTCATTAGCATTGTATCCCCTAGGAAATGGTCCATGTCATGGAAGCATTCTTTGAAAATTTCAAAGGAAAAGCATTAGAGGAATGGAGTCTTAGAACACATCTTAAACATAGATCACGAAGAAGTGTAGATTTCCTAAATGTCTCATGTCCTCCTATTCATGGATGTGAAGTGCTTCACACCTATGAATAAGACTCTGTTAGACACAGCATGTTGGACTCCCTAGGATGCTTTCAAACCTTATGCTCTGATATGAAGCTTGTCACAACCCGAACCTATGGCCTTGTCGTGACACGATGAATGTAACACCTGAAGGCACCCTATCCAAGTCTTTTGTTCATAAATAAGTACACATAAGGTAAATCAACAATCATAATAGTAAGCAAGCCGACACATAGTTTCAAACAAGCTAACCATAGGAGTCAACATTTTCCATTAAAGGTAATTACATCATCATAGGTCTAAACATGCCTCTACATTATAGACCTTGTGGGGTCTAGTACATGATACTAGCTCACTCTCAAGATAAGAAAAGTACAAAAGTCTTAAAAACATCAACATAAGCAAGAATATAAGGGCTTCTCCTTGAAGCATGGAAACTCATGAAATCTTCCCTAGAAATATCAAAAAGCTAGTCAAACATCAGGAGTGTTATCATCATCCGCCCATACATGGTGATATCATGTAGGAAAAGAGTATGTGTTAGTACATTGGAACGTACTAAGTATCTAAGCATACAATGCATCAATTAATATCATACATAATAGAAATCTGCATAGGCATACCAATAGAGTGGGGACAAGATATGGATGATTAATGCATCCTTAAAATCATAGATGGAAGCATTATAAAACATTTCATAGCCTAGTAGACATACAAATATGGGAATGGAACCATAACCAAAAGTAAGACCATGAGGACTATTACATGGAATCCTAATGTTCGCTCTATACCGAGTAAAAGAGGAGTCTACTTTGCCAAGGTAAATTTGACCCTCACCATATAGGCTCAATCCTAGAATGGTGAGAATCATATGTACATAGAGATCCCGCCCTTTAGGATCTATCGTAGCACGATTTATATCATATGTATGAGTAAAAAGCTATAATTGAGGCTCTATCCTAGCATGGAAAGTGACATCATGAATCTCTATGGATCCATTAGCTAGCATTATAGGCACATGATCATAAACCTGCACTGACACATAGTTATAACGTAAGGATTCTACCAAGGTCATCTTAGTGCTAGTCATATCCCATAAAATACATGACCATGCATATATGTAGATATCATTGTAATTCATACTTTATCAAAATCATACTTCATAGTTTGTATCATAGGTATCATTACCTCATGAAAATATATCATAACATTGGAATAGTCCATCTATATAGCATTGCATATAGTGTAGGTATACTCCCCATATTATCATCATTTCATAAATATTAGGGTCGTAGGTAACCCTCATCATCATTATCATCATCAAAACATACTTCCATAATTAGAATTGTATTTATGAAATCATAGCTTAGTCATAAAAAATTAGGCATGACATGGGTTCATAGTCAATTGAACCAAGATCATGTGAATCATGCAATTTGACAATAATCCATGCTTAATTAAGTAAATAAATGATAATTGAGTAGTAATTCATGCAATTGGATGAGAATTAGTAAAGACCTATTATGAAATCATGAGCCCTAACTTGATTTGAGAGAATTCATGGAAGATCTTAAATTTCATGCAATTGACAAGAATTCACCTTAGGATGATTAATAAACATATTCTAAATCACAATTGAAGAAATTGAGGAGACCCATGATGTAACACGTTGAAAATATCTAAGCTAAGACCTTAACTTTCCTCTTATACTTATAAGATCATCGCAAATGTGTCATGACCCAAGCCTAGGGCCTGGATATGAAATGGAGAATAGAGAACCCAAATTGACTCAAAACAAGCCTCTTTAAGCATGCATCACACATCCTTGGTTGCGAAAGCATACAACAACAACAATATACCTAGTGGAATCCCACAAGTAGGGTGTGGGAAGGGTAGAATGTACGCAGACCTTACCACTACCTCATAGAAGTAGAGAGGCTACTTCCTAGGAACCCTCGTCTCAAAAACCCATAAGCAGAATAAACTAGATATGACAAAAAGTAAAAAAAAGGAACAACAAAAAATGACTAATAACCAAAAGCACATGACAATACGTAAATATGATATAATTAACACATGAACAACAAATAATGACAACATATGTTATAAAACACTATTACTCCTTTACCCTACTGTACCCCATGACTAGATAACCACCTAACCCTACCAACCAATTAGCCTATTACTCTAATTCGCAACCTCCACTTCTTTCTATCTAGGGTCATGTCCTCAGTGAGATCAAGTTTTGCTATATCATGTCTGATCACCTCCCCCCAATACTTCCTTAGTCTACCTTTAACCCTCCGTGTAGCTCCAAAAACCAACCTCTCATACCTTCTAATAGGAGCATCAGTACTCTTTCTCTGCACATGTCTAGACCATCGCAGTCTCTCTTCCCTTATCTTATCAGCCATCGGAGACACCTTTTGCTTCTCCCGAATGGTCTCATTCCTAACCTTGTCATTCCTGGTGTGACCACACATCCACCTCAACATCCTTATCTCTATGACATACATCTTTTGGACATATGCATTTTTGATTGGCCAACACTCTACCCCATATAACAAATATGGTCTAACCACCAATCTGTAAAACTTACCTTTGAGTTTAGATAGTATCTTCTTATGACTCAATACTCCAGATACAAGCCTCCATTTAGTCCATGCTGCTCCAATATGATGTGTGACATCATGATCGATATTGATACTAATCTGGATGATGGACCATAGATACTTAAAGTTTTCCCTCTTGGGGATTGGTTGAGTGGCAAGCCTCACATCAAAGTTTGCTTCATCTCTCTCAACACTGAATTTGCACTCCAAGTATTCAGTTTTGGTCCTGCTCAATTTGAATCCTTTGGACTCCAATGCGTGTCTCAAGGGCTCCAACCTATCATTAACTTTAGTCTAAGTCTCATCAATTAGTACTATGCCATCTGCAAATAGCATACACTATGGTACCTCCTCCTGGATAGATTGCGTCAGCTCATCCATCACCAAGGCAAATAAGAAAGGGCTTAACACAGATCTTTTATAGAGTCCCATCTCAACAGGAAAATACTTTGAGTCTCCTCCCACTGTTCTTACCCGAGTTTTGGCTCTGTCATACATGTCCTTGATCGCCCTGATATATGCCATTAGGACACCTTTAACCTCTAGACACCTCCATAAGACATCCCTTGGGACTTTGCTATATGCCTTCTCGAGATCAATGAACACTATATGAAGGTCTTTCTTTCTTTCCCTATATTTCAGTAGTCGACCTCCTCGGCATGAATCCAAACTGATTCTCTGAGATAGATATTACTCTTCGTACCCTCATCTCCACTACTCTCTCCCAGACCATCATAGTGTGGCTTAACAACTTGATACCCCTGTAATTGTTACAATTTTGAATATCTCCCCTATTTTTGTACAATGGAACCATTGTACTCCTCCTCCATTCATCAGGTATCTTGGCAGTCTTCATAATAGCATTGAACAATCTAGTAAACCACTCTATGCCATCCTTGACCATGTTCTTCCAAAAGTCTACTGGAATCTCATTGGGCCTAATCGCCCTCCCCCTCTTCATCGTACTAATAGCCCATCTTACCTCTTCAACTTTAGACTACCTACAATAACCAAAATCACGATGGTTTTTGGAGTGTGCCAACTTACCTTATTCAATATCTCTATCTCCACATAACCTTCTTCTTCTTTTCTCTCTTGATCTCCACATCCATCACTAAAAGCCTATGTTAAGTAGAAATATTTTCACTTGGAATAACCATGAAATTCTTACATAGACTTCTATCGCCCTTTTAGAGAAGTAGGTAACCTATCTGAGGCTTAGCTACCATACTACGGAAGGTAATTAAGTGGTTTTCCGTCTTTGGAAAACATGAGTTAGCAATCACTAACTCAAAGGCTTTGGCAAAATCAAAGAGAGACGTCCCACTTCCATTCCTCTCCCAAAAACCAAAGACTTCATGAACATCTTCAAACCCGCTAGTAGTTGCCCCAATATGCCCATTAAAGTCATCCCCAATAAAGATTTTTTTTTCTTTGGTATGCCACGCACAACCTCATCCAGATCCACCCAAAAGAGCCTTTTCACTGCCCCATCTAAGCCTACTTAGGAAACATAAGCACTAACTATGTTCACTATATGTCTACCAACTACGAGTTTAATAAACATCATGCTATCATTAACCCTCCTAACCTCAACCACATAATCCCTAAGATTCTCGTCTACTAGGTTACCTACACCATTTCTATCCCTAGAATAACTCGAGTACCGTAGCTTAAACCGATCCACGTCCTGTGCTTTGGTGCCTACCCATTTGGTCTCCTGGACACACGCTATATTAATATCTCCTTTTAAAATATTTTACTAATTCTATGGACTTCCCTATTAGTGGCCCTATATTCACGATGCTATCCTTAACTTAAATAAGCCTGGAAGCATAAATAATCAATAAACAAGTAGCAAATAATTCTAGCGAAATAGGATTTTGGACTCACACTATAGGGATATTATTGGGAAGAGGATTAGCATGAAGCACATAACAAATGATGTCTAATGGGCAAGTAAGTATGACTCGCACTAACGGGTCAATAAGGACTTGGGACTTCCATCACAATAACACAATAGATAATTAACACATAAAGGGAACATGGGACTAAGGGAATTCTTCTATAATTATACAAACATAAGGAGTCAAGATTATACGTACATAGCATAGTCATATCCAACAACACCAATAATCATGAACATAATAGGGGACAATATATCTCCCAGGCTCACCCTCTAAACATAGTATCCAAAAATAGATAAGTCTATAAAAGCATGAAAGTAAATGGATATTGTTCCCTAGAAGTGGATGAATCACCAATAGCCAATCTTCACTTGAACCACTTAGCCACGCGGCAGAGAAGCATGGAAAGGAAAAAGTATCTGTTAGTACTTGGAATGTACGAAGTATACAGGGTGCAGTCAAATAAAGAACATGAACATGATTGAACAATATGTATAATTGTAAATCATCGGATATAAGCTCAATATCCGATGCATGCTAAATACCATAATAAAAGAATGCATGAAGAGTCATCATGTCATATAACATATCGTACGTGTATGAGAAGGGACCATAATTGACATATAAGACCAAGCGAGCTACTACTTGGAATTCTAATGTTCACTTCATACAAAACAAGGAGTGGTCTACTTTGCCAAGATAAACCAATAACTTACCTTATGAGAATCTTCCTATTATGGATAAATGGTCCATAAGCACCTTATGGGAATTCCACCCTTTTTGATTAATATTACTTTAATAACCTTACGAGAACAACACCATTTTTGTTATTCAATTAACATGTGCCATATGGGAGCTACAACCCTTTTAGCCAACCATGTAATCCTAGCTATGCCATTAGGACACCTTAGGAAGAATTATGAGTCTCAACACCATTTTTGTTATTCAATTAACATGTGCCATATGGGAGCTACAACCCTTTTAGCCAACCATGTAATCCTAGCTATATGGATCCATTAGCTAATTCACAAATGTATGATAGCAAAATAGTTAAGGGGCAATGGATATCTACCAAGGTCCTCTTAGTGCTAGGTTATAATACCTAGGAATATTCGATTCATACCTATAGCCATAATATGCTAAGAATCATAATATCATAATATTTTCATGGAGTAGCTCATCAAAACCAATGCTTCATATATCAAAAGATAGGGCTTCACACATTCATAACTTTCATGACATTCACAATACTTTCATGTTTCATAACATGGATAAATTCACATATCTTGCCATAAGACCCTTAACATCATAGAAGCTTGGCATATATCTTATTTCAAACCTTGGTGGGTATATATACGTAACATAAAACCATGCAAATTATGAGTAATGCCATGAGAGTTGCAAAATAAAACCACTTATTCATTATTCAAAGAACCCACCAAAACAAAGTAAGGACTTGGTCAGGGCACCACCAAACCCTCATATAAATCATAGATCTTACATGATATTTCACTTCATAATAAATGTGACAAATCAATGTAAATCAACCCACCAACACTTGGTAACACCCCCATGCAAGATACATTGAACCCCCTTGTCCGATCTCATAATAAATCATAGATTTATAGCTCAAAACATGCTTAAACCATCAACATTTCATGAAACCTCAACATAGTTTATAGTCAAATTAATGATAGGAGATACCCATAGATAATTCAACTTGAAAACATGTAATTTACATAAATAGAAAGGTTGGGTACCGTGAGTAAAAGGACCTAACAGTTGAAAACCATATGCCTCAAGTTTAAGGGTTTCGTTGAGGAAGATTTGAATGAGAATTTGAGGCTTGAATTAAGTTCTTGAGATCCGAAAATGAATTTGGGTCACTTGAATTTTGAAGAAATATTTGGTTAAGTGTTAGAGAGGGTTTTGAGAGTGTATTGAGTGATATGGGGTTGAAAAATCACAAGTATAGGTGTTTTTATGCATAGGAGGGATGGGCCCAAGACCCCAAAGCCTTAGGTCCAAACAGTGAAACTAGGAACAAAAATACATATCTCTGCGCCCCTGGCGCGTCGCGCTTAGGGCGCAGATCGACACTGGATATGCAAAATTTTAAAAAATGAAATTATGCTATGCTTGCTCTAAAATCAGGAATATACCTATACCCCAATTAATTTTGCCCCCTGATCACGAATATGAAATCGGATTTTCGGTATCACACACGTGCTTTGAGATATATGGATATTACGATTGTGGGTTTTTCCAAAGCACATTTTTAGGGCGTTTCAATATCTCCCCCTTGGGAACATTCGTCCCCTAATGTCAAAGAAACCTACATAAGAGAAGTAATCAAGAAGATTTCAGCCCGATATGAATGCAATAATGCATTTAAACATTATTTTCAAAAATCTCTACATGAGTATCAAAAAATATCAGCATGAACTTGTCAACATAAATATGAATGCATGGAAAATGACATAAGGGCTAAAACTTACAACTTAAATTCATATAGGGGACTTAAATTTGTGCCTTACTCTTGAGTAGAGTGGAAGAGATGTGGATATCGTTTTCTCATGTCTATCTCGGCTTCCCATGTGATACCCTCAACTTATCAGTTTCTCCAAAGAACCTTGACAGGAGCTACATCCTTGTTTCTCAACCTCTTAACTTGCCTACCCAAAATTTCTACCGGAACCTCTTCATACGTCAAATTATCTTCTACCACACCCATAACATCCAAAGGTATGATAGCATTTAGGTCACCCACACCGTCAACATAGAGACATGAAGACTAGATGAACCATATTCATTTCGATGGGCAACACCAACTCGTAGGCCACCTTAACAATCCTTCTCAACACTTTATAAGGACCAACAAACCTAGGGCTCAATTTGTCCTTCATACCAAATCGTAATACACCCTTCCTGGGTGAGACTTTAAAGTAGACCCAATCACCAACCTTAAATTCAAGATCTCCCCTTCTCACATCAGAATACAATTTTTGTCTAATTTGGGCTATTTTCAACTTCTTTCTTATAAACCTCACCTTCTCCAAGCTTCTCTTAACCCAATCTGACACAATTAAAGTCATCTCTCCAATACACCTCTCTCATATATCTATATATCTTTGTAGAATTGGGGTGAATAGAATAGGAAGAATTATGAGTCTCATCTAAAATCTGCTTTCTCAAGTCACCAAAACTAAGCACCCTCAATCTACCTTGGTATCTAAGGGTACCATCTCCCCCTTTGGAGAAAACCTCCACTTAACCATTCTTCACCAAAGCAGTCAACTCTAACAAGGCAGGGTCAAGATCTCACTTTGACTTTACCTCCTCAATCAATGAATACTTAGAACCATCGACAACCACTACACCACTATTATCAACTTCTTTCGACCTAACACATAATCTAGCCAACTGATTAACCTCTCTAGCCACCTCCTTGCCACCATCATCAACATGAGCTTGGCTACCCATAGACGCCCTACTTAGAGTATCAGCCACAATAGTAGCCTTACCGGTGTGATAATGCACACTTATATCATAATCTTTAAGAAGCTCTAACCACCCTCTTTGTCTCAAGTTGAGATCTTTTTGGGTGAACACATATTGGAGACTATTCTGATAAGTAAACACATCAACATGGACCCCATACAAGTAATGATGCCAAATTTTCAAAGAAAATACCACGGTGGCCAATTCAATTTCATGGTTAGGATAATTATTTGCATGCACCTTAAGTTGTCTAGAGGCATAAGCTATCACCTTACCATTTTGCATCAAAACACAACCCAAACTAATTCTTGATACATCACAATACACAACAAACACTTCTGGTAGAGACAAGATAGGAATAGAGATAAGCTTAGCTTTCAAAGTATGGAAACTCTTTTCATACTCATCGGTCGACACAAATTTTTTCCTTCTTATGGGTCAACTTAGTTATAGGAAAAGCAATAGAAAAGAACCCAATCACAAACCTCTGTTAATAACCTGCCAAACCCAAGAAACTTCTAATGTCTGATGGAGTCAAAGTTCTAGGCCAATTTCTAATTACCTCCATCTTTTTAGGATCCACCTTGATACCATCACCCAACACTACATAACCTAGAAAGGCAACCTCTTTCAACCAAAACTCATATTTTTCGTATTTGGCATATAACTTCTTCTCCCTTAAGATTTGCCACACCACCCTTAAGTGATCCACATGCTCCTCCTCACTATGGGAATAGATAAAGATATTATCAATAAATACCACCACCAACAAATCAAGGTAAGGTTTAAAGACCCTATTCATAAGGTCCATGAAGATAGCAGGTCAATTAGTCAACCCGAAGGACATAACCACAACTTATAGTGCCCAAACCTAATTCGGAAGGCCATCTTGGGAATGTCACACTCCCTTACCTTCACTTAGTGATACTCAGATCAAAGATCAATCTTAGAGAACTGACTAGCCTCTTGAAATTGGTAAAAAAAAAAGATCACCAATCCTTGGTAGAGGGTACTTATTGTTTATGGTGACCCTATTAAGTTGTCGGTAATCAATGCACATTCTAAGAGTACCATCATTATTCTTCACAAACAACATCAGTGCACCCCAAGGTGATTGGCTAGGCCTAATAAAATCCTTCTCCAACAAATCCCTTAATTGCTCCTTCAACTCCTTTAACTCAATCGGGGCAATATGGTAAGGGGAATTGAAATAGGTTGAGTATCCGAAAGGAGGTCTATGCACAAAATCTATTTTCCTTTTGGGAGGAACACCAGGAAGCTCATCGAGAAAGACATAGAGGAACTCATTATCCATCGGAACCAACTGTATAGGAAGGACTTTGGACTCAATATCGCTAATCCTCACAAGATGATAGAAACACCGTTTAGAAAGCAACTTTTGGGCTTTAATGCAAGAAATAAATCTACCCTTGACCACCACATCATGACTCTCCCACTCAAGGATAGGTTTATGAGGGAATTAAAATTTGACCCTATTGGTTCTACAGTCAATAGAGGCAAAATATGCATATAACTAATCCATCTGAAGAATAACATCAAAATCCACCATATCCAACTCAACAAAATAACAAGATAATATTTTATGCAAAATAAAGACGGGACAATTTCTATAGACTCTTCTAGCAACAATGGATGGACCAATAGGAGTAGACACTCCATATGGCTCACATAACAATTTGGGTTTAACATAAAGATTTTGGCAACAAGATGAGTAATTAAAGAAAGAGTGGCACCAGGGTCTACCAAAGTATACATATCAAAATAAGAAACCTTTAACATACCTACCTATAAAGCACCATGCCAAGTGTAGTGACCTCTAGAGGGGTATGGTTGAGAACGTTGATGGTTATCCTCATAATCCTTAGTAATCCATGGTCAATCTCTTGAATTATGATCCTTTGTGTCACACCTGAAACATGCACCTAAACCAGCCAAACAATCAATCAGATGATACCTTCCATATTTGTGACTTGTAAGGAAAACATGAACACTAACACCCTTGCCTTTCCCTTGACCAAATGGACAGTTAGTAATCTTGTGGCCCATCTTGCCACACCCAATGCATGCACCCTTGTTTCTCCTATATGTGCAACTATGGTTTCTCCCACATTTTGGGCACCTAGGATGAGTCATTGCACCACCACCACCGGGCCCAGCATATGGAAGCCTACCTTCAATTTGAACTCTTTTTCTCCCTTCCTTTGTGGCCATTGGGCAATCCCTCATCTTATGCCCAACATTCCTACACTTGAAGTAATACACAATTCCTGCCAAACACCTTCCTTGATTTTTCTTGCCACACTCTTAACAAGTAGCAAAAGGGATCCTCTCCTTTCTTTATTTGGGCACCAATAGTCTAGTAGAAGATGAGATACTACCAACTCGGGCCTTCTTAGCCACACTCTCCCTCCTCTTATCCCTTGAAGTCTCAGGAACACACATTTATTGATTGAGTTGAATGATCACCGTTTTAGCCAATAGCCATAAAGTATTATGAACCTCCGCATTTGACATGTCATCGTTTGGGAGTTGACCTTCAAGTGAAGGATGATCACCACCTTGCTCACCACCCTAAATAGCTTGAGACATATTCTGAAATGCAGTGATTAAGAATGAGAAATAAGTCTTAAAGGACTAAACTCCATTAAATGATGTAGTTTATGACGAAGGAAAACATTTCCTAAAATGCCTTATAGTCTCTTACTCATAGTTGTGGTGCACTTCACAACTATGAACAAGACTCTAATCGACGCATATTGTTAGATTCTGAGGACCACTAACAACTTAGTGCTCTGCTACTAAGTTTTTCGTGACCCAAGCCTAAGGCCTAGACATGACATGGCAAATGGGAAATCAAAGGGACCAAAACAAGCCTCTTAGCATATCAATTACACATCTTTGGTAGTGGAAGCAAAGTAAATAATAAAAAAAGGAAAATTAGGACTAAGAGAAGTCTTGATATTGATAAAGCATAAAGAGTCAAAGCTCAAAGCATAGATACATCAATTTTTCCAATAACACCTCTAAACATTGATTGGGCAGGGTCCAAGACACTTTCTTGGCTCACCCTCACAGTATCAAATGTTCAACATAAGAGATAATGAAAACAAGAGTAGCATAACTAAATACCCAGCACTTGAGAACTCACCAAAAGATTATATCTAAATGCCAAAACTATCCATGTGGAGGATGATCATGAAGATTTGTGATCCCTACATGGTAACATCATGTAGGCATAGAGCATGAATTAGTATGTTTGAATGTACTAAGTATGTACGATGCAATGCAACAAGAGATAGCAACATAGTCAAAATACATAATCATAAGAAAGGGATAGTATATTAATAACATGACATGCATGATCAATGCTTGAAGTAAAATATGTTCATATAGAACATAATACATGTGCAGGAAGAGACCATATACATATAGCCCAAACAAGCTTTGCTTGAACTCCAAGGCTTGCCAACCCCTTTGAAGATGATTGAGGTACATAACCCTCAACAAGGTATTACAGGCTTGCCATACCCCAACAAAGCGATTGAGGTGCGGATCTCTCAAAAAGGTAGAACGGGCTTGCCACCACTTGACAAGGCGATTGAGGTACATACCATTGAACAAGGTAGTATGGGCATGCCACTCCCCGACAAGCCGATTGAGGTATTTACTTCTCAACAAGGTAGTATGGGTTTACATTCCCCGACAAGATCATTGAGGCTTAGCACCCCTTTAATAAGGCGATTGGGCTTAACACCCCCCAATAAGGTGATTGGTCATAACACCCCCTAACAAGGTGTGATCAACTTGCAACACCATAGATATTTTTCATGAATTCATCACATATATACATTCCTTTCATTATCATAAAGTCACTTGACACATAGGCCATGCAATAGATCATTAATAAATCAAGAATCCTTAATCGAATATTTTATTAAACACTTGGCAGGTGTGTAATACTAGTTTAAAATCATGAAATTCAACAGTGAAATCATAAGAGAAAACTCAATGTATATCAACCCACAAACACTTGGTAACACCCCCATGCAATATACATTGAAATCCCTTATTAAATCTCATAATAGATTGTAGATTCATAGCTCAAAATATGCTTAAACCATCAATATTTCATGAAATACTGACATAGTTCACAATCAAATTTATGATAGGAGATACCCATAGATAATTAAACTTGAAAACATGCAATTTACGTAAAGAGGAAGGTTGTGCACCATGGGTGAAAGGACCTAATGGTTGAAACCCACATACCTCAAATTTTACGGTTTCATTGTGGAAGATTTGAATGAGAACTTGAGGCTTGAATGAAGTTCATTAGATCCGGAAATGAGTTTAGGACACTTAAATTTGGATGAAATATTTGACTAAGTGTTAGAGAGGGTTTTGAGAGTGTCTTGAGTGATATGGGATTGAAAAATGACTATGTGTAGGTATTTTTATGAATAGGAGGGCATGAGCCCAAGACACCAAAGCCTTAGACCAAAATAGTGAAACTGGCAACAAAAATACATATCTCTGCTCCCCTCGCGCATTGTATCTCAAGCACAGATCGACATTGGATAAGCAAAATTTTGGTAAATGAAATTTTGCTACGGTCGCTCTAAAATTGGGGTTATACTATTCCCCACTCAATTGTGTCGCCTGATCACGAATATGAAATCAGATTTTTGATATCACACACAGATTTTGAGATATATATAAATTACAATTATGGGCATTTTCGAAGCACATTTTTAGGGCTTTTCATAGACTTATGATTTGTTGATAATGAATTAGAATGGAAGTGATGAAGGTGTATAGGGCTAAGAAGCAAGGATTTGAGGGCCTAAATGATCTGGTACAACTTTGAATATTAGGAAATGACAAATTTTTCTTGCTTAAAATTCTACTACTATCACGACCCAATCCTAGAGCCTAGACTTGACATTGTGAATGGAAACCCAAAGGCTCCCAAACATGCCTTTTAGTATATCCATCACAGATCCTTAGTCGCGGAAGCAAAGTAAACAACAAAAAGAGAAACAATAAAAAGGGAAGGGGAACTAAAAAAAATCTTGATATTCATAAAGGCATAAAGAGTCAAGCTCATAGCATAAGTACATCATAATATCCAATAACACCTCCAACATGGAATAGAGTAGGGCCCAAGATACTTTCCGGGCTTAACCTTATAGTAACAAGTGTTCAACATAAAGAAGTCTCAAAATAGCAAGAGTAATAAAGATAATATCCTCGGACGTGAGGGCTCACCAAAGTTTACTTCAAAGGATCGTACTAGTCATGCAGAAGATGATCAAATGGTGCTTCGGTCTATACATGGTAATATCATGTAGGTATATAGTACACGTTAGTATATTTGAATATACTAAGTATGCGAGATGCAATACAAAATGCATAATCATAGGCAACAGACATATAATTTTAAGATAGCATGCATGATGAATGCTCATAAAAAATGTGCGTGTAAATAATTTATCTTGCACAAATATATAACATACATATGTGGGGAGAGACCTCAACCACATATACTAAGTAGCTAAAACATGGAATACAAGGAATGACACCCCCAAGGTAAGGTGGACGGGCATAACACCCCCCGACTAGGTGTGGTCTACTTTTCAAGGAAAACAAAATATGATAACATGACTAAATGGATCTACTTGTATAGCAAGAGTAATAATCATAAAACTATGGTGGCATATACTTTAGAGACAAAAGACTTTATATAAGGACCCCTCTAGTCAAGCCCCCATCTTAAGCCTCAATCAGTGCTAAGTTAAATCCTATGGAATACATGAAATAATCATAACTTATATAGCTTGTAAGAAACATAGAACCATGATATGAGTAGCTCTTAAAACATGCTTCACCTGTAGTTGTGAGCATAACTTGAACAATGACAGTAGGTCATAATCATACATGAACCCTTGCTTTAACCTAAATGGCTCAAAAGAGGTAAAAAAAACTTCAAATATGGCATGGTCATAATCATACATGAACCCTTGCTTAAACATGAATGGCTCACAAGAGGTAAAATCCTTGAAATAGGGCATAACTTGTAACTTGTAAAATCATAGATAATTTTCATGAATTCAATACATACTTGAAAGCCCTTAATCATCATATAGTTACTTGACTTGTAAATCATTAAATAGATCATCAATAACTTGAGAATTCTTGACTGACATTTGTCACACACTAGGTGGGTTCATAATACTAGTAAAAATCATGCAATTCGAGAGTGAAACAAGATGAGAAAACTTGATGCAAATCAATCCACCAACATGTAGTAAAACACTCATGTAGGGTACCATGAAGTCCATTATCAAAACTTATATTATATCATAGTTTCATAGCTCAAAAATGCATAATTTCAATACACGAAGATCAACTCATAGTGTAAGTTTAAAATAGATATTCATGCATAATCAACAATACTTTGATAAAACCCAACATAATTTATGCTCATATTTCATAATAAGAGATATCTATAAGTAATACAACTTGAAATCATGCAATTTTCATAAAACGCAAGATTGGGTTCCAGGGGTGAAAGGACCCAATGGATGAAATTTACATACCTTAAGCTTGGGTTTCCTTGAGATAGAAGGAAATTTAGAGCTTGAAGTAAATCATTGAGTTCCAAAGTTAAGCTTGAAATCCTTGAATTTGGTATGAGATATTTGGTTAACTCTTGGAGAGGTTTTTGTGAGGATTTTGAGTGATATAGGGTTGACAAATGTCTAAGTATAGGTGATTTCACGTTTTAGTGGGCATGAAACTATGACCCCAATGCCCTTGGGCTATATGAAAACTAAGGAAATTTTTGTACTGGAATCGCGTGTATTCCTCAAGTTGGACCTAATGCGAAGGTTATTTTTACACTGCTCCGCACACTTGGTGCGTCGTGGATGCTCTCTGAAATTTGAAAATTGGTGAAAATTATTTTTCCCTATGGCTCCTCTAAAATTCGGATTATACCCATTTTCCACTCAATTTTTCCCCTGATTAAGAATATGAAGTTAGATTTTCGTATCATGCATGAATTTTTAGATATATAAAAATTACGATTATGGGCATTTTGAAGCATATTTTTGGGGCATTTCTGTAACGACCCCAAAAAAGTGCTAGAAAATGTGCCTTGAATGTGCCCAGAATCGTAATTTCCCTATATCAAAAAATTCATTTGTTATTTCAAAAATCTAACTTCATATTCTTATTTAGAGGGCCAAATTTAGTGGGAAATGAGTCTAACCCAAATTTTAGAGCAACTGTATCAAAATCCAAAAATCGTAATAAACGTTATTTAGGAGGGTCAACCTTGAAGGGGCATATCTCTTGGAACACAAAGAATTACATATCCCATGACCTAACTACTTAAAGCCCTTTAAATTAGTTTCCAATGCCTTTCATTTCAGCTCATTTCAAGTTCAGAGGAAGGCTTTATGCCCATTTTCATGAAACTCGTTCGTGCAGAGAATGCAGATTTCCAGTGACCATTCGTGTCACCTCCGAGACGTGGACCAGTATTATTTTTACCCTGTGTTTTTTATTTTGATCCAAGACTTTCAAGTCTTGGGCCTAAGGGTTCCCATATATGTTTTTACCTATACTTAGCCTTATTTCACCCTCATATCATCCTCAATATTCCCTATTATCCTCTCAAACACTTAGATTCATATTTCACCCTAAATTCAAGTCCCAAAACTCAAGGCCAATCTTAAGAATTTCTTCAAGGGTCTCACCCAAGCTTTAAATCTCCATTAAAGTCTTCTTCAAGAACTTCACAAAAGATAAGGTACGTGGTGTTGAACCATTAGGTTCATCCACATATGGTGCCTAAACTCTCTTTTTACAAAATATTGCATGATTTAAACTTGATTTTACATGTGGGCCTTGTATATTGAGAAATTTGCTGCACAGTGATTTTAGTTCATGAAATTATAGTTGTTTTAGCATGTTTTAAACTCTAAATCTTGGGTCTAATGTTGAATTTGATGAGGGATTTTGATGTGAATGTCTTAGGGGTGTTGCAAGGTTCATGTCTTATGAGTTGAATGGTGTTATGATAATTATATGATGATGAAATAATGATGGAATGATAATGAGATGATTGCTTTCTTATGATGTATAATGAAGAGAGGAAGTGTAGGTATATGATGCCTTTGCGGTGATGATAGAGATGTCTATATGAGTTTTTTTCATAGAGAAGTACCTATGGTGTTGCATGTTGTTGTTGGGTTCTTATCTTTGATGTGTTCTTGGGAATTAAGTAGTTTTTTCTTGATGATTTGAATGTAATGGCTTGATGAGCTAGTTCTACAATCCCTATCGAAAAGGCCATGCCGTAAGGTAGAGTGTTTGATGATTCCTACCAAAAAGATCATATCGTAAGGATTGGACACCATACCAAAAAGGCCATGCCATAAGGTCGATTAGCAAATTGTGCCTATGAAAAACATTATATCATAAGGCATAGACATCCCACCAAAAAGGACACGCCGTAAGGAAGAAAGATTAAAGGTTCCCACCGAAAAGATCATATCGTAAGGTATGGACATTCTATTGAAAAGGCCATGCCGTAAGATAGAATGAATCATGTTTCCTACACAAAAGATGATATCGTAAAGTAGGGGACATCTTATACTGTTTACCAAAAAGACTATATTGTACGGTAGGGGTATTAATAACACTCTCCAAAAAATTTATACCGTAAGGTTAGTGGGGTTCATTTGTCCCATTCCATGAAGGTTGGTACAAAAGGGTTTGAGTATGTTTCTCATATTGAGTTTATATTCCTTGATCATGATTTACTAGCATATTTTACCTTAAGCATTGAGCATGTATGCCATATTGATGTTATACCTATCCTTTGCTTACAATTATGTATTTCAATTATGTTACCTATCATTTGCTAGCATTGCATTCCACATACTTAGTATATTCAAATGTACTAATGCATACTGTATGCCTACATGATGTTACTATGTAGGAACTAGAGCTCCTATTGATTCTACATGTGGCTAGACAGATTGTTCAAGTTAGCCTTGGTGAGTCATTCATTTCGGGGACAATGACTATTCTCTTATGTTATGTATTAAGACTCTCTTTCATTTATTATATACTTATAACCATGAGGGTAAGCCAGGTTTCTTTGTCTTGGCGCCTGCTAAGTATCTATGTTTAGAGGTGTTGTTGGACAAGTTATGTATTATGTTTGAACTTTGACTCATCTAAGTTATTTAATTATTAAACTCTCTCTCTCTCTCTCTCAGTACAAATTCCCCTTGTTCATGTTCCTTATGTTGTTTTATATTGCTTCCGCGACCAAGGATGTGTAATAATATGCGTTGAGACTTGTTTGGGGTTCCTTTGGGTTTCCCATTTACCTGTCATGTCTAGGCCCTAGGCTTGAGTCATGACAGTTTAAATATTTCCCACTTGGGAACATTCATCCACGAATGTCAAAGCAACATGCATAAGAGATGTAATCATGCAGATTTTAGCACAACATGAATGCAACAAATGGACTTAAATATCATTTTCAAAAACCTCATCATGAATGTCAAAAATTAGCATAAACTTGACTTAAACATCATTTTCAAAAACCTCATCATGAATGTCAAAAATTAGCATAAACATGTCACCACAAACATGGATGCATGCAAAATAACATGAGGCCTGAAACTTAAGACATGAAAGCATATAACAGACTTAAATTAGTATCTTTGGATTTAGTAGAGTGGCAGAGGTATGGGTATCGCTTTCTCATGTCCGCCTCGACTTCCCATTTGGCACTTTCAACTTGTTCATTCCTCTAAGGACCTTGAAGAAAGCTACATCTTTGTTTCTCAACCTCTTTACTTGTCTATCAAAAATCTCCACGGGGACCTGCTCATAGGTCAATTATTTTCTACAATACCCATAACATCAAAGGGCACTATAGCACTTGGGTCACCCATACACTTTCTCAACATGGACACATGGAAGATGGGATGAACCATATTCATCCCCATAAGCAACTCCAACTCATAACCAACCTTACCCACTCTCCTTAAAACATTATAAGGACCCACAAACCTTGGGCTCAATTTCCCCTTCTTGCAACACTAGATTACACTCTTTATAGGTGAGACTTTCAAGTAAACACAGTTACCAACCTTAAACTTAAGATCTATTATCCTCACATCGG